>JAOTAZ010080511.1:0-13039 GCA_025629785.1 Erythroxylum oxycarpum | reverse complement strand
TTGTTTTGCTTCGTCTGTTTTCTGTTCGTTACTTCTTTCCAGACGTTCTTTCAGCTGCTTTTCATTTTTGTCTTTCTTTTTGTTTATCATCAAAACTTAAGCAATAAGTAAAGTCAGTTTTGACTTAACACCATCACCAGTAGTGATCCATGCTTTAGATTAAATAAGTATTGATCAGTATGGTTGCTCTGTTTTAATCATTTTTTAGTAGGTTGATCATGAGATCATGGCCACCCCTAAACCATGTTTAGATCCTAGAACTAAACATTGAAGCTAAAAAAAAGCAGAAAAACTCTTTTCAAACACATTATGCTACCTTTGGGTGATTTTTTAGGCCATTTCTTCAATAAAAATTCCCGATCACAGCTAAATGATACTGAGGCAATCTCTGGGGTTGGTCCATAAAGCTTCTCATCATCAGCATGCCAACCAACAATATCATTCCCACCTTTATACCTATTCAATAGTAGGCTATTAAATCTACTTTTAGGAAGTGCTCTGTGGACCTTCAATATATATATGAAATCAGTAGCTGCAACTTCGCAAGTCTCCAACGTATTAGTTGACAGTATACTTACTGCATCCAGTATGTCCTTAAGCAAAGGATAATCATCCCAGGACTATGCATGCAGTTTGTATCCACTATAAATCAATTCTGGCAATCCTGGACTTGCAACATAGCTTGTATCTCTAGGCTACACCATAAAGTCCCAGTTATTATTGATTTCAGGTTCACAAACTCAGTCATAGTTCAAGATACTTAAATTCCCAAGTCTTTCAAATTCTATCTATGGTAAGGACTCCCTAGATGTTTTAACAGAAATAAAAATAGTAAAACCTAACCTAATAAGCTCACGACTTATCCAATCCATGAAATGTCTGTCGCACGTCCTCATCCAATCGGCACAAATAGCAGTAAGATCATAAATTTATCCAAGTGATTGAGCCCAAGTTTATTATCAAAATTAGCAACACTTTCATGACTTTTACTATGCTTTTTGACTCCTAACTCTTGATTTTGTGCTTAATTTAATCCTAAAGTGTGTACTTTTATTATACACAATTCTATAGTAAAAATTGCCACAATTGGTATTAATTGCATTCCTTGATTTTTCTAAGAACAATTGATACTACAAATTGCTATTTTGATTGTAGGAACTTCAAGGAGAAGGGATTCAATGTACTCAAATGAAGTCAACAGGAGAACAAACGTTTTGGGAAAAGTTCGCAGCGGCGAGCCCATCTGTCGTCGCGGCGAAGAGTGAGAACCTAGCCTGACCTTTCGGGAAACGTTCGCCACAGTAAAGATTAATTCTTTCGCTGCGAAGAAGGATCCAGAAAATGGAAAAAAGCTTTCAGGAAAAGTAAGTCACGGTGACCGGCCAAAAAATCCGAACATATTTGAAAAAATCTCTCATTATTCCGATCCAACCCACGACCCAACATTTAAAATCATGACAAATTAGGTTATGAAGGATGGTTTTTTTCATAGAAGGGAAGCCGCATTCCATATACATTCTCTCGACTCTCATCCTTCAACAAGATTATTACGCTTCATTGTCGCTCTTATCAATTTGTTGCTGCTTCCATAGATGCTAGGGGAATGTCTACAGTTGTGAGTGCTCCCGGAGTGATGCTTGGCTAGGTACCATTTCCTCTTGAAGATGTAGCGATGGCTTGAGTTCATGGGCTTCGAAAGGGGAGTAGTTAATTAGTGTTTGACTACATTGTTATGAATTTCTGAGTTAGGATTTATGTTTTGTAGTTGGATTTTCTTGATTAGAGTTTAATCAAGTTTTGAACTAAGCATTGTGTTATGGATTGGTTGATGTAGAACATTGAGCTTTGATATATGAAGTTTCATATATGTCTTTTTGGTGATTGTGTTAATCATCTTTATTCTGCCTAGTTGTGTTTGATATTGAGATTATACTTGATCCAATTTGACCACTTGCATTAACTTGTCCATTACACACACTAAGATACATTTAACAAGGTTTTAAGAAATGGAGTTAGTTGATTAAAACCTTGGACTTAAAGAGTTCTTCAAGGTTTATCATTCGAAAACTTAGTGAATTTCACTCCCTAAAGATTTTTTTTGAACTATGATAGCTAAAGCTCATTTCCAAGAGGATTTCATCATATTTGAACATTGTTTGAGTTTTCACCTTTCATTTCCCAAAAATCCAAAAATACCTTTTTATACATTTTTCTTTCATTGAGTACAATTTTGTTAATTTTTACCAATGATCCAAACCCCCATTTTATCAACATAGTTTGCATTTTTGACAATTAGGCTAGCTTAGATCTTTTACGCTAGGTTCCAATTAAGTGAGACGACCCGAGGTTGCATCCTATATTGCAATCCTTGGAATTAAATTTTTGATTTGGTTTCCAAGGAAATAATCTAAAGACTCAATCTAGTAGCCGATCAAAATGGCACCATTTTCGGGGAGCCAAGCAATTGGTTTTCTTTAGGTTAGCCATTGTCATCTTTGTTTGTCGTAGATAACAGGAACCTTTTTCCTCTAGATTTGATCTTAGATAGTTTAATTTTATACTTGTCCATAGTATAGTTTTTAATTTTCTTTTGCATAGCATACATTTAGAAAAGGCAAACAAAAGCATACTTTCACAGTTGGATTTTTCATACTTAACATCCTTCATACATACCCAGCTTCATACATACTCTTACACTCCATACGCTCACATCCTTCACATCTCACCTTTTGTTTGACTTTGTGTGATTGTGAGTAAATTTTATTACAATTTCTTTCATTTTAATTGTTTTTGTGTATGCCCCTGAGATTGTTAGACTTGTTCCTTTCCAACCTGATATTGAGAGACGTTTAAGGAAGATTAGAAAAGAGGGGAAAGAACAAGAGAGAAGAAGGGTAGTTTTGGAAGAGGAGTCGAATCAGCCAACTAGTGAGAGTGAGTCAAAAGAAAGGGTGATCATGGTTGAGAATCTCGCTTTTATGCAGAATCCTAAATTTCATGCAAACCAACCTTGAAATGGTGATAATGGAGGAAATGGAGAGCATGAGAGAGTTGCAGAGAACAATGGGAATCGAAGATGTAGAACTATTAGGGAAGCGCAACTTCTGATGTGAACTATGATCCATTTACTGCTGCTTGCCCTAATTTTGATGTTAATATTGAAGTAAAAGGCTTATTGATTAATTCCCTTCCTAAATTTCATGGCTTGGCAAGAGAGGATCCATATATGCACCTACAATCCTTTTCTATGATTTGTCAACGTATGAAGCTAGTGGGAGCGTCATTAGACCAAGTTCTATAGAAGGTTTTTCATCTATCCCTGAAAGGAAAGGCACGAGAGTGGTACATGAGCCTCCCAAGGCATGTGGCGAATGCCTATCATAGCTGAACCAATTTGAGGAAGGCTTTCTTGGAAAAGTATTTTCCAGCTTCTAGTACTTCATCGATGAGGAAGGAGATTTATTCAGCAAAGAAAGATTATGATGAGTCTCTTTATGACTATTGGAATCGCTTCTAAGACCTACTGTCCAGATGTCTCCATCATCAGATACCTAATGAGCAGTTAGTGCAGTACTTTTATGATGGGTTGAAGAGTCATGATAAGGGTATGTTGGATGTAGCATCAGGAGGATCTTTGATTGATCTTACTGCTTTGGAAGCATGGGATTTGATTAAGAAGACGGCTCTGAATCATCAACAGTATAGTGTGAGAGATTCCAGAGGAGTGCATGAACTAGGAGTTTCAACAGCTCAAGCTAAGAGAATGGAAAGTTTGGAGCCGAAGGTGGACTCCTTGGAAAATAGAATTACATTGCAATTATCTTTCATCATTGTTGAATTGAAGAACCTGAATGTGCAATGCCCATCATCTTCAATGGATCTTATCGCACCCAGTTGTGATACTTGTGGGTCGGTTATGCATATATCAAATGTATGCCTAGGATGGTATGAGGAGGTGTTCGCAGTATATCCAGGGAGGACTAACCAGAAATGGGATCCTTACTCCAACACTTACAATGAGGGATGGAAGGCTAATCCCAGATTTAGTTGGAAAAATGAAGAGGTTAGAGCTCCAAGTAGATTTCAACAAAGAGGAGGAGCTGCACCTTCCACTAACCAGTTCTCCAACTAGCAGTAAGCTCTGATTGTTCTAACCAAAGAGGACACCAATCAATTGCTACAAAACATGATGACTTTGATGAAGGAAGAGAGGAATTCTAACACTAATCAATTTAATGCACTAGCTACTCTCATCCAGTAGGATTCCTCTAAAATAGTTGCTCGGTTCAATGCTTTAGAGAACAAAATGGAGCAATGGGAAACAAAGGTAGAAAATATCATATGTGACCTAATTGTTCAACAATTTGAGTGAGAACAAAGCAAAAAGCAGTGGAACAATTCCTTTTAACACGATAATGAATCCAAAAAGTCTAAATGCAATTGCCTTACGAAGTGGGAAACAAGTGAGGTTTCATACTCAAGTAGAGGAAGCACATGATGAGGAAATTGAGAGTGAAGAAGCACCTCTACTGAAGGAAAGAATCAAGAAATCTGAGAGTGTCAAGGAAGAGACCTTATTGAAAGAAAGGAAGTCTACATCCAAGGACAAAGGAGCTACTTCAGAAAGTTCCAAGAACAAAGCTGAGCATGAGGAATCAAGCAAACATGAAGCCAAAGGTAAAGAGGTAAATCTTCAAGACCTTCCTTTTCCAAATTCATATTTAATGAGCAAATGTATGACTGAAATTAAGCATGAAAAGGAAATCATTGATATGTTTGGAAAAGTAGAGGAGAATGTTCCCTTGCTTGATTTGGTGAAAAGAGTTCTAGTATATGCTAAATATCTTAAGGACTTGTGCACCAACAAGAGGAAGTTTAGGCCCAATGAGAGAGTCCAAGTGAGTTCGAATATGTCTGCCTTATTTAAACCTCAAATGCCTGTCAAGTGTCAAGACCCTGGATCTTTTACCATTCCATGCACCATAGGGAAAGTCACCATAGGAAGAGCCTTGCTAGATCTAGGGGCAGCAATTAATGTGATGCCTAAGTCTGTCTATTAATCATCAGGGGTTAAGAGTTTGCATCCCACACCCGTTGTGTTACAATAGGCTGATAGACCATTTAGGCATCTAGTGGGCATTATTGAAGACATCGTGGTCCAGGTAAAAGGTTTGGTATTTTTTGCTGATTTTTATGTACTTGATATGTCTTTTGAAGTTGTGCATGATACTTCCTTAATTCTCAGGGCCTCTTTTTAATAACAGCTAGTACTATGATCAGCATGAAGGAAGGTAAGATCACCATGGAGGTAGGCGATCAACAGGTAAGCTTCAATATGTATGAAGCTATGAAGCACCCCCATGGGGACTATTCATTTCTAAGAGTTAATATGCTTGATATGGTTGTTGGTGATGCATGCATTCAATTTGAACAAGTGATGAACCCATTGACTAATGATTCCTTGAAGGAAGTGCTTTTTACTGATGTTTCAGGTGAACTACTGGATGAGGACAGTAGCACGGAACGAGAAAGTGGTCGAGTTACCTCACCATAAAATGGCTTTGAGCAAAACGTCCTCCAGGAGCTGAAGGAGCCACCTTAACCACTAGGTTGTTTCTCTTCTTTCACTTACAACGTACTGTTGCATGTTGATTGAAAATGAGACGACATTGTCATGCATGAGTATGTTGCTTAAGTGTGGGGGAGGAACTTAATTAGTAGGATTAGATTTAGTTTTTAGTAGGATTTAGGTTTAATTGTTTTGTTTCAATAATTCATCTTCCTTTTTGAATTTTACATTTTAGTAGATGCATGACACATCTCTCATGATCAAGGAAATTGGTGTAAGTGATGAGTTGCATGTTGTGTTGAAGTGGTTAACGACTAGAAAATGAGATGAGTATCCCTTAGAATTTTTCATGTCTTGTCTCTATTGTGCTTCGGGAATTCTACGCCATAGCGTGGCACTTTCACCACGGCGCGAGTTAATTATTTCACTACGGCACTACGCTCTCAATTACCTTCACCACGGCGTGAACCAATCTTTCGCCACGGTGAACAGCGATATGCAACCTTACCGCGATGTACAACTTAATTTTTCATGCCCTTAAAGTTTCCTCGTGAAATTTCGCTTTTACCCTTAATGTTCTTCTACCCTTTCATATGACCTTCGTCTTTTTCGTCATTTCACCTCTCCCTCCTCCTTCACCTACTGACTCCCTTCTTTCCCTCTCATTTTCTCCTATCCTATTCAAAGTTCTCCACGGCATCTCCAAAACTAGCCCTCTTGCCTTCGTGATTGTCTCCTTTCACCAGTCCTTGCATGTTGTTTGTGGTCATCTCGTTTTCTTCTCCATTTTGTCGTTATTCTTTCAAGTTTCGGTAGATTAGGGTTAGCTCGCCGCGGCGAACAAGCTTTAATTTTTCTCCGTAGCAAAGCTTTAAATTTTGATGTTTAATTGACTTTGTTTATCCATGTGTTTATTTTTCTTGTTTTCTACAGGGCAATGAGTCAAACCAAGAACGCATCCCACCGCTCTTCTTCCCCCTCCTTTGACTTTTCCCTTTCCTCCAGCTCCACCCAATCCTCTCAACCATCTCACTCCTCCCACCCATCCCATTCCTCAGCTCCTTCTTCTCAGCCAGCTGACCCTACCTATACTGAATTAGCTAAGAAGATAGATGCTAGGCCAATCCTAAAAGAGCATCTCTTTCCATTAACTCCACACAATAATCCTTTCGTCCGGAAAATCATCAATTCTCAACTCACCAGACTAGTTCGCCCTAGAGACCAAGGAAATGACAAATTCATTCATCATTTCTACATCTATGCCCGCCTCAATGGCACCCTGGAAATTAATTTCCGGAATTTCATTGTCCCCACTCCGTTCACCGCCACCACTATCCGTGAGCATTACGACCTACCCACCATCCTCCGCCACCACTACCCTTGGGACGATGTCCTGCGTACCCTCTGTCCTAAGGGTGCCGCATGGCGTCAACCTCGTATTTATCAACGCTATCTTAAGCATTTTGACCTCCACCCTGAGGCCTGTCCTTGGATCCACCTCGTTTGCAACAACATCCTCCCCACCTCTCACTTGGCACACATAACCAAACAATAAGCTTTATATTTGTATCTTCTCATGACCGATTGCTTGATCGATATAGCTACCGCCATCGCCTCCGCCCTTCGTGATTCCATCACCACAACATAACTCACCCATTCTATCCTCTTTCCTCATCTCATCACTGACATATTCCGAGCCCATAACGTCCCGGAATATGATACTGATCACTATTTCAACCCAACCACGTTGTTTCAATATGTGCACCTCAAACAACCCCGCCTCCCTTCTCTTCTTAGATCCCTCCACTTCTCACCCCCACCCCCTCCCGAGCCCACTTCCCCTCCTGATGTTGCTGCTTCCCATTCTGAGGTCTTACCTCGTGACGATGCTCCACCTACCCCTGTCTCGGATGAGCAACTCTCTTTACCGTCACGCGCTCGCCGGGTGGATGCTCTGTAAGAGACCCTTCTCCGCATAGAAGGCCGATTGGAGCAAGGTCACCGGTATCATCGGTGGATAGATGAACTGCTTGCTGCATACCTCCACTTCCCACTTCCTCCGGCAGTCAGTGATTCCTTTGATGGTGCTGGCACATCAGAGGCCGACCCTTCAATGGCCACGGAAGATTCCAAAAGGGATTAGTTTGAGTGCATTCCTTTTTGTCTTTTCTTTTTATTGTAATTTTTGTTTTCGTTTATTAATGGGATACTCAGCTACATTTGTACAGTCTATTTTCTTTTTGGTCACCCATTAATATATTAATTTCTTTTTCTCCTTTCATTTTATTTTTATGTCATTTCCACTTTAACTTTGCCCTTTATTGCCTCACTCTGTTAGATTTATGTTTCATTAAGGACAATGTGTTCTTTAAGTGTGGGGGAGCTTTTCCCATCTCCATTTTGGGCCATATATATGTTTATGTTTGTCAATTATGCATACTGTTAAAAATTTTTAAACTTGGTGTTTGTGGAATTAAGTTTCTATCATTTTTCGCCGCGGTGTATTGTGTCTTTGTCGTAGCCAAAAATTCATTTCTCGTCACGGCGAGCTTCATTCTTCGCCACGGCTGTGATCACTTGACACGTTCTCCATGCCTAACGAACTCTTTGCCACGACGTCAAATTGTTGCAGGGCCAATTTTTTTCAATTTTCCTTAATTTAAAATTCTCCCTCATTCGACTTTTGTCGCTTTTGTTTGTCAAAGAATTTATAAGTTTAAAAGTGATTCTTGAGTTTTTGAAAATACTTACCATTCTTTAAATAATAGTCAGATTTAGCCAATTTTATTTTCAATGTTTTCAACACAAAGTAAGTGAAGGCATGCTAATTAAGTGGCACTTTATGTTTTTAAGACTTGAGACTATTCATGGAGATGTTACCCTTGTTAGAAGGATATTTGGGCCTAATTATTTTTAATTCTTGTGTGTGTATGCTTACTTTATATCTCTCTAGAACTTATTTCAATTCTTAATCAAAGCTTAATGAACTAGAATTTTGATGACATGATAGAGGCATTCTTTCTAAACCCTTTGACCTAAACACAGTCCCATAAACACTCATCCCTTGCTAGCCCTTTGAGTTGTTATTTATGAGAACATGCACGCATCTTTATACGGTGTCAATATTTTATTTTACATTTTCTCCTAGTTAAAAAAATGTGTCTTCTAAAAAGGAACAGAAAAAAAGAGAAAAAAAGAGAAGAGAAAAGAAAAGAAAGAAAAACAAAAAAAGGTAAAGTACAAGCACTTTCAATTATATATATATATGTATATATATACATATATATATATGTATTTATATATGTATGTGTTATTAAAAAATTATCAATATTGTTTAACTGTTGACATCCATTTCATAATTATAGTGCATGTATTCATACTATTTCTTTCTTTATTCATTCCATCCATTTCATCTAGCCTTCCGCACATTACCAACCTTAAAAGTCGTCTTGATTTTCAAAATTATGGTTCTTGTAGTGGAGAAGTAGGATTGTTACAAGCTGATGGCAGAGAATGGACTAAGCAGATTTTAGAGTGAAAATGTACCTAAACATAAGTGCGATGAGAGCAAAAACCTTACCTTGAGTGAAATCTCTTTTGTTCAATCTCTTGAATTAAACTCTTATAGGGCTTATTTTTTTGACACTCTTTTAGTCTGTTTTGGTTGATTTCTGAGAAAGTGATTTTTACCAATTTCTTATTATTGTTTTCAGCATGGTCGGATTTTTTTTACACTTGTGCCACTTTGACTCTTATAAACTTTGTCTAGGAGTATAAAGGTCTAAGTGTGGGGAAATTTGATTGAGCCCAAGTTTATTGTCTAAATTGGCAACACTTTCATGGCCTTTACTATGCTTTTTGACTCCTAAATCTTGATTTTGTGCTTAATTTAGTCTTTGAGTGTGTACTTTTATTTTATGCAATTTGTTAGTAAAAATTGTCACAATTGGTATTAATTGTATTCCTTGATTTTTTTTAAGAACAATTGATACTGCAAATTGCTATTTTGATTGCAGGAACCTCAAGGAGAAGGGAGTTAATGTGTTGAATTGAAGTCAACAGGAGAACAAAACTTTCAGAAAAAGTTCGCCGCGACGAGCCCATATGTCGCCGCAGCGAAGTGCGAGGAATCTAGTCCCACCTTTCTGGAAAAGTTTGCCGCGATAAAGATTAATTCTTTCGCTGTGGCGAAGGATCCAGAAATGCCGAAAGGCTTTCATTCAGGCTCATTGTGGCGAAACATCGACCCGACCCGCGACCCAACATTTAAAAACATTGCAAATTAGGTTATGTCGCATGGTTGTTACACAGAGGAGAGGCCGACATTCCACAGACATTCTCATGACTCTCATCCTTCATTGTCAATCCTATCAATTCGTTGCTGCTATCATGGATGCTAGGGGTATGTCTATAATCGTGAGTGCTCCCAGAGTGATGCTTGGCTAGGCACCATTTCCTCTTGAAGATGTACCGATGGCTTGAGTTCATAGGCTTCAAAAGGGGAGTAGTTAATTAGTGTTTGACTACATTATTATGAATTTCTGAGTTAATTAGTGTTTGTAGTTGGATTTTCTTGATTAGAGTTTAATCAAGTTTTGAACTAAGCATTGTGTTATGGATTGGTCGATGTAGAACATTGAGCTTTAATATATGAAGTTTCATATATGTCTTTTTGGTGATTGTGTTAATCCTCTATTATCTGCCTAGTTGTGTTTGATATTGAGATTATACTTGATCCAATCTGACCACTTGCATTAACTTGTCCATTTCACACACTAAGATGCATTCAACAAGGTTTTAAGAAATGGAGTTCATTGATTAAAACCTTGGACTTAAAGAGTTCATTAAGGTTTGTCATTCGAAAACTTAAGGTGAATTTCACTCCCGAAAGATTTGTTTTAAACTATGATAGCCAAAGCTCGTTTTCAAGAGGATTTTATCATATTTGAACATTGTTTGAGTTTTTACCCTTCATTTCCCAAAAATCCAAAAATACCTTTTTATACATTTTTCTTCCATTAAGTTCATTTTTGTTAATCTTTACCAATGATCCAAACCCTTTTTATCAACTTAGTTTGCATTTTTGACAATTAGGCGAGCTTAGACCTTTTGCGCTAGGTTCCGATTAAGTGAGACGACCTGAGGTTGCATCCTATATTGAAATCCTTGGAATTAAATTTTTGATTCGGTTTTCAATGGAGTAATCTAAAGACTTAACGCGGCGAGCCGATCAAAATGGCACCGCTTCCAGGGAACCAAGCAATTGGTTTTCTTCAGGTTAACCAGTGTCATCTTTGTTTAGTCATTGATAATAGGAACCTTTTCCTCTAGATTTGATTTTAGATAGTGCAATCTTTATACTTGTCCATAGTATAGTTTTTTAATTTTCCTTTGCATAGCACACATTTAGAAAACACGAACAAAGGCATACTTTCATACTTTGATTTTCCATACTTAGCATTTTACCACTCATACACATCTTCATACATACATTTACACTCGCATCCTTCATATTTCACTTTTTATTTTACTTTGTGCGATTATGAGTAAATTTTGTTACAATTTCTTTCTTTTGAATTGTTTTTGTGCATGCCCCGGAAAGTTAGACTTGTTCCTTTCCAACCTGAGATTGAGAGACGTTTAAGGAAGATCAGAAAAGAGAGGAAAGAACAAGAGAGAAGAAGGGTAGTTGTGGAAGAGGAGTCGAATCAGCCAACTAGTGAGAGTGAATCGAGAGAAAGAGAGAACATGGCTGAGAATCCCATTTTTATGCAAAATCCGAAATTTCTTGCAAACCAACCTAGAAACGGTGATAATGGAGGAAATGTTAAGCATGAGAGAGTAGGAGAGAACAATGGGAATAAAAAATGTAGAACTATTAGGGAAGCGACAACTTCTAATGTGAACTATGATCCATTTACTAATGCTTGCCCTAATTTTGATGTTAATTTTGAAGTAAAAGGATTATTGATTAATTCCCTTCCTGAACTCCATGGTTTGGCAGGAGTGGATCCATACATGCACCTACAATCCTTGTTTATGATCTGTCAGAGTATGAAGCTAGTGGGAGCATCATTAGACCAAGTTCTATGGAAGGTTTTTCTTCTATCCTTGGAAGGAAAGGCATGGGAGTGGTACATGAGCCTCCCAAGGCATATGGAGAATGCCTATTATAGCTAGGCTAATTTGAGGAAGGCTTTCTTAGAGAAGTATTTTCCAGCTTCGAGGACTTCATCAATGAGGAGGGAGATTTATTCAGCAAGGCAAGATTATGATGAGTCTCTTCATGACTATTGGAATCGTTTCCAAGACCTACTGTCTAGATGCCCCCATCACCAAATACCTGATGAGCAGTTAGTGCAGTACTTTTATGATGGATTGAAGAGTCAAGAGAAAGGTATGCTGGACGGGGCATCTGGAGGATCTTTGATTGATCTTACAGCTTCGAAAGCATAGGACTTGATAAAGAAAATGTCTCTGAATCATCAACAGTATAGTGTGAGAGATTCTAGAGGAGTGCATGAATTAGGAGCTTCAACAGCTCAAGTTAAGAGAATGAAAAGTCTGGAATCGAAGGTGGACTCATTGTAAAATAGGATAACATCGCAAGTATCTTTCATCACTGCCGAATTGAAGAACCTGAATGTGCGTCACCCATCATCTTCAATGGAGTATATCCAGGACGGTATGAGGAGGTGACAACAGTATATCCAGGGAGGACCAACCAGAAATGGACCCTTTCTTCAACACTTACAATGAGGGATGGAAGCTAATCCCAGATTTAGTTGGAGAAATGAAGAGGGTAGAGCTCCGAGTATATTTCAATAAGGAGGAGGAGTTGGAACTTCCACCAACCAGTTCCCCAACCAGCAGCAAGCTCTGTTTGTTCCAACCAAAGAGGACACCAATCAATTGCTACAGAACATGATGAATTTGATGAAGGAAGAGAGGAATTCTAAAACTAATCAATTCAATGCACTAGCTACTCTCATCTAGTAGGATTCCTCTAAAACAGCTGCTCGGTTCAATTCTTTAGAGAAGAGAATGGAGCAATGGGAAATAAAGGCAGAAAATATCAACTCATATGTGACCTAATTATCCAACAATTTGAGCGAGAACCAAGTGAGAAGCAGTGGAACAATTCCTTTTAACATGGTAATGAATCCGAAAAGTCTAAATACAATCGCCTTGCAAAGTGGGAAACAAGTGAGGTTTGATACTTAAGAAGAGGAAGCATGTGATGAGGAAATTGAGAGTGAAGAAGCACCTCTACCGAAGGAAAGAATCAAGAAATCTCAGAGTGCCAGGGAAGAGATCTTATTGAAAGAAAGGAAGTCTGCATCCAAGGACAAAGGAGCCACTTTAGAAAGTTCCAAGAACAAAGCTGAGCATAAGGAATCAAGCAAGCATGAAGCCAAAGGTAAGGAGGTAAATCTTCAAGACCTTCCTTTTCCAAATTCATATTTAATG
>JAOTAZ010080463.1:0-13054 GCA_025629785.1 Erythroxylum oxycarpum | reverse complement strand
ACAATCCCTTTTTGGGATACACCACATTATTATCCCTTTTTGGGATACACAAAGCTCATCATCATTTTTTCATTTTTTTTCGAACTAGAAACAGAAGCAACATGACTAATGACATCATCAAAATATGCATGCAAATGCTCATCACAAGAAGGCTCAAGGGGCTAGCAAAGGAAAAGTGTTTAAGGGACGGTGTTTGGGGAAAGGGTTTGAAGAAGGAACGCCTCTATCACATCAACAAAAAATCTAGTCCATCAAGCTTTGAGTAAAAATTGACACAAGTTCTAGAGAATTATGAAATAAGCAGATGCACACAAAGATATAAGAAAAATTCTGGCTCGAATATCCTTCCAATAAGGGTTTTGTCTTAATGCACAATCTCAAGTCTTAAAAACTTAAAATGATACCTTGTTGGCATGCTCCCATTCACTTTGTTTTGAAAACATTAAAAGCAAGATTTTGCCAAGTCCAACTATCATTAAAAGAATGGAGAGTATTCTCAAAAACTCAGGTATCAATTTTGAAACTTATAAATGCTTTGAACACAACAACACAAAAATAACCAGTGCAGAAAACAGTTGATTGAGTGGACATAATTAAGCAAAAATCATTCATGCATAAGACGTCGCGACGTGTACATTGTGTTAGTCGAGACGTGTACACTAAAATTTCCAGCCTCGTCGCGACATATGGACATTCGTCGCGACGAGGAACTGCAGAATGACAGAAATGTTGATGTTTCCAAGTTTTTCTCAACGGAATGTATCAGGGGCCAACTTAATTATGCACAAGGTGTCAACAGATTTGCAATGTACGATAGAAGTAGGGAAACATAGCTCCCCCACACTTAAACCCAGCATTGTCCACAATGAAAATGCAGCAACAAAAGCATAAAGAGAATAAAACACAAAGAGATAAAATAACCAAGCGAAGAATGAGCATTAATGCACAAGTTGAGCAATACAAAAGAGCGAAGGATCCCAAAAACAAACGATAGAATGTAAAAGAAAATAAAACAAAAAGGAAATAAAGACAAGCAAACAAACAAGAAACAACAAAAGCTAAGCTGAAGGATCTGCAGCAGGAGGATCAGGAGGTGCAACTGTAGAGGTGCTAGGATCAGCTGAAGGATCCCGGGTAGCCGGAGGAAGCAGCAACTGCAGGCGATCCGCAATCAAATTAATCATGTAGCGGTTGAACTGGCAGTCGTCGGCTAGCTGGGCCTCGATGCGTCGCAGGTCCGTTCAAAGAAGGGCCACGTCTTGGGCAGAGGCAGGGGTGGGATGAAGGGTAGGGGCGGAGGGTGAAGTTAGAATGTCCTCGCGAGGTGGAGCCGCGGAAGGAGGGGCAACACTTAGACGGGTAGGATCGGGCGAAAGGGGTGAAGTAGCCATAGGAGGTATGGGTGGAGAAGAAGGAGGAAATGGGTCAGGCTGGGGAGGTTGTGGGGGTTGAAGGTGATGAGGTCGATCGACACGGACATAGATGAAGGCAGGGGCAGGCTCAAAAGTGAGATTGGCCGGATGTTTCGAAACTTGATAGGCTCGTAACAGGTCGGTGATGAGATGAGGAAAGAGCAGGGAGTGTTTGACGTTGGTGGAGAGGGTGCATTGTCGGAGGGCAGAGGTGATGGCGTGGGCGAGGTTGACAGGACGACCGACCATTAAAAGATATATGTAGAGAGCCTGCTCTCTGGGGACCATGGCTCGATGGGAGGTGGGGAGGATGTTGTTGCAAATAAAATGAAGCCAAGGACGGGCTTCAGGGGGAAGATCGGAACGGCAGATGTAACACTGCACTCGTCGAGGTTGATACCATTCGGCACCCTCGGGACAAAAGGTGCGAAGTACATCATCCCAGGGGTACTCATTGATGAGTGCAGCATAATGGCAACGGGTGGTAGGAGGAAGGTGGTAGTATTCCCAAATAGTAATAGAATTGAAGGCACGGGGAACGGTAACACCCCGAAAATTAATGCCAAAGGTACTGGAGTGACTGGCATGGATATAAAACTGGCGGACGAAGGTGAGGTTTCCAGATGTCCTAGGACAATTGATACCTTCAAATTAAATTCCAATTTCCTTTAAATTAAATTCAAATTAAAATCGAAGGTGAGGATCGAACGACAGAGCCGCGATCAAACTAAAGGTGAAATCGAATTTGGAAACCGGTCAAAATAATTATATTCCAAGATTGCAGCAAGCTGAACCTCGAGTCGTCTCTCTTGTTGAAACCGATGGAAATTGATTTGAGAACTAGCCAAAGTAGAATAATGCAATTAAAGCAATTAAAAGGAGGTTTTAAATGATTGATCAAAATTAAAGAAAAGAAAAGTATAAAAGAATCTTTTTGCATTTTTTGGAAATTATGCAATTGGTAAAAACTAAGTTTGAAATCAAATTTCTAAAGTTCTCTTGAAAGTGGGCTCAGGTTATCACTGTTCAAAATGATTTTTGGGGTTGGAATCTACTAAGTTTCGAAAGATCAACCTTAAAAACTCTTTAAGTCCAAAGATATAATTAATCAACTCGATTCTTTAAATCTTTGTTAAAAACCTTAGTGTGAAAATTAGACAAGCAAATGCAATAGGTCAACCGAATGAAAAAACAGCCAACTCAATCAAACACAATTAGGCAGATTAAGAAGGTTAATGCAAAATCCGAATGACATACATGAGACTTCATGTATTAAGCACTGAAAATCTACAAATAACTATGTCCAAATCTAAATACAATGTTCAACACACTGATAAAACTACTAACCATGCTAATCTAGTTATACCAATGCAGTCTCTAACTCATAGCTATATATAAATATAACTAAACTTCAGACATTTGTGATTTTGAAGCTCTCGGTGAACTCAAAACCTTGCTACATTCTCAAGAGGTCAGAAGCCTAGCTACGCATAATGCCGGAGAACTCCATCACTGCTGGAAATCCGATGCTATCCATGACTCCAACAACGATCGGTAAAAGTGGTTGAGGAAAGAATGACGAACGGAGATGAAGGTAGATGGTGGTGCGATCGTCGTCCGATGGCTGTCGACTGCAAAAATAGAAAAGAAAACTATCAGAATCGTATATACGATGTTGGTTTGAGTGTGACTAACCTCTAATTTAACCTAATTCGGTAACTTATATAAACGTCAGCTCGGGCCGGGTCCCTACAGTGAGACAAACTTTTCATTTGGAGTTGGGTATTCACTCGTTCGTCACGACGTGTTAATTAAAAATTCATCGCGACGTGTTGAATTAGATCATTCGTCGCGACTAACAAATTAATATTCGTCACAAAGTATGAAGTGGTTGGCTCGTTTCGACGTCTAGAAAGATTCTCAAGACCTGTTGACTCCTTTGTTCCTAAAAAATAAAACACTTGCAGTATCAATTGTCCTCATGAAAATTATAGAGAAATTAATATCAAATTATGACAATGTACTGACAATTTGCAAATTGTGAGAGCTCGATATAAGGAACCAATTTAAGCACAAAAGTCATCAATTAGGAGTCAACCAGTGCATAAAATAGTTAAGAAAATGAGGCCAGTTTATAAAGTAAACTTGGCTCAATCAGTTTCTCAAGCCTTCTTCTTCTTCTTCTTCTTCTTCTTCTTCTTCTTTTTCAATATGATGGAAAATTTTATTAACACTAACACAAGCTATTACAACATTATAATGAGCTCTAAGTTGCAGATTGCTTATAATGAATACAAATAAGTTAAAAGATACAAGCAATCAAGTACTTAGAGATTCCATCTAATCTTCATATTATGAGTGAGTTTATTTTGTACATTCTTTGCCATCATTGATCTCTTTAATCTAAATTAGAGTATTCTTAGTTAGTTAATGCTTTCCAATCATTGAACCTTTATACAATATGTTTTTTCTTTCTCTCCAAATTGAGTAAATAGGTATGGTGAAAGCAGTTTTGAAGAGCTCTAAATTTTGCTTAAGTTCTTTAGCTTTGTTAATTACCTAGACCAAAAATCCATTCCATTCATAAGTTTGGCAGAATTCCACTAGCATTTGTAGCACTATACTCCAAACAACTTTGGAATACCTACATAGAAAAAATAGGTGTTTCTTGTCTTCCTTTTCTTCTTTGCATAATACACAAATGGGACCATTTATACCAAACCATCTGCCTTTAGTTATAATTCTATTCTTTATAACAAACTAAGTAATCAAAGAAGCTTTGGGGTTCCAGGATTGATTCTAAAGTAGATCATATCAAGGTACATCCTCTAGGTGTAGATTTTGTAGCAAGATTAATTAGTAAAGATCCCCTTAAAGTTGGCTATCTGAGTAATGTTGTCCTCCCAATGCCGATGATGGAGCTGAGGTAGATATGTTGCTAAAGAAAAGAATCCTTTAAAATTATCATTCCATTCTCCATGTTGAATTAGTGAAGAGACTTTGTAGGAATTATATTTTTTAAATAAAGAATTTCATTCCTCCATATTAGAGGACTAAGGTTAGTCCAATTGTCATACCGGAACCATATGTTATCCCATATCATAATTTATGTTTAATATATGGGTATAATAGATTCCTCAAGTTCAACATATAGATAAAGTTCTAAGAATTTTCCTTATTGCTACCTGCTAGAAGTTCTGGTTTTTAAGATAAAATTCATCAATCCATTTGATCCATAAAACTCCCTTATCAATATGTAACCTCTAAATCCTTTTGATCAATACGACTTTTTGAATAAGAGATATGGGAATAATCCCCATGCCCCTTTCCTCTTAAGAGTAGATATTTCCTCCCATTGGACTTTTGCACCTTTTGAGTTATATGCCTTACCAAATCATAGAAAGGCTTGGATATTTCTTTCAATCTCCTTGATGACTCTCTTTGAGAAAGAATGTGTACACTCCAATGAATAAAAAGATTATTAAGGATTGAATTGATTAGAGTAAGCCTGGCTGCAATGGATAAAAACTTGTTCTGCTATATATTGATTTTAGCATTATAAGATTCAATGAAAGGGATGTAATCAAAGAATTTTGGTTTAGCAGAGGTAATATAGATGCCATGACATATAAAAGGAGGAGTATGAATTCCAAAGCCTAAAATTTTACTCAACACTATTTAATTACTCACACCAGAAGAGATAAACATATTGCTCTTATTAGCATTGACTTTCAATCCCGATCAATCTGCAAATAGCTTAAAAATGTAATAAAATTTTAGGGGATTGAATGTTAGCCCTACTTAAAAGTATCAGGTCATTACCAAAAATCAAATGAGTGATCCTGAGTTCTCTGCATTTATAGTGAAATTGGAATCTACCATTACAATTAGTGAGCTTGGTAAACATTTTGGATAACCCTTCCATCATCAGGTTGAATTGGTAAGTTGGTAGAGGATCTCCTTGCGTAATTCCCTTAGTATTCCTAAAGATAGGAGCACCATTAATTAGAATACTGAAGGAGGATGTTATGATACATTTTATTATCTACTTAACAAACTAATATGGAAATCTAAGAGCAACTAGTTAGGGTTGAATAAAATTCCATTTAATGGTATCAAAAGCTTTGTTGAAATCAACTTTGAATATACAATTTCATAGCTTTGTTCAATGCCATGTTCAATCCGTTAGCTAATAACTTTGTTATTAACTTGTAGATTGTATTAAAGCATGAGATAGGTCTATAATTCATCATGGAAGAAGGATTTTTCTTCTTAGGAATGAGACAAATGTAAGTATTGTTAATTTCTTTTATCATATTAGAAAAAGGAAAAAATTTCTAAAACAACTTTAGTAAAAAGATTGTGTATAATATCCCAAGCTTTTTAAAGAAACAAGCAGAAAAACTATTAGGTCCTGGAGTTTTGGAGGGATGCAAACTAAATAAAACCTCTTTGACCTCTTTCTATCTAAATGGAGTCACCACGGAGTCTTTCAAATATTAAATGATAGCATTGTTAAAGTATATGTTCATATTGAAATTTGTAAGAGTGGATTCTTCAATCGCCATCAGATTTATAAAGAAACTCTTAGTCAATTCCTATAGTTTACTTTGATCAGTAAATGTATTCCCTGTGTTATCTTAAAGCTTTTAATTTTATTCTCATTCATTCTAATTAAAATGAAGAGTGAAAAAATTTGGTGTTGCATCTCCTTCTCTTAGCTTATTAATCCTTGCTTTCTGATTTAAAATTTAGATATGCAGATTAAGAGCTTCTTGATGCTCCTTCAACCTATATGCTTCCATCACTCTCATGGCATTATTATGTGAAAACTAAAAGTAGTTCTCCTAAGCCTTTCTCAATTTTTTTATTGGTTTCAATAACACTTTTAGTTTGATCTCTAGCAAAACTCTTCAAAGTTAGTTTGATAAGTTTAAGCATCTTCATAATTTGGAAAGCTTTGTTAACTGTCACTTCTTAGTTCCAATTGGTGAGTACTACTTCTTGGAAACCCTCTCTAATAGTTAATACATTAAAGAATACGAAAGGAGCTCTAGATATTTTAAAAGATAGAAGGTTTTGTATGTTTGTAAGAGTGATTAGAATAAGAATTTTCCCCAAAATGTGTATAGGAATACGGATATTGGTTTAACCATTATTTTTTAATCAATGATTTATCTAGCTTTTTCCTAATTAATAGGTATACTTGTTATTTATTGGTCTAAGAGAAAAATATACTTGTGAAGTTAAGATCCGCCCAGTCAGCCTTTTGAACTAGGTTAGTGAGTTTACTATAAGTTCCCAAATTATACTTCTCGCCTCCTTCTATCTCCAAAGAAGATGGGTTAAAATCTCTTACTAGTGACCAAGGATTTGTTATTCCTACCTGAATGACTTTGATGTCTTCCTATAATTACTCTCTGGAATGAAAAATTTGATGTATAGATCACTGTCAACTTAAACATAGAATGCTGACAAAAAATTTGACATTTTAAAAGCATAAGTTGGTCACTTTCATATGAAACTTGAACTTCTACCTTGTCAGATTTATAAAGGCATTCAATACTTCCATTGTAATGAAAAAAGTGGTTTGAAAGAGTTTTTCATTCAGCTCCCAAAAACTTGAGGCCATTCTGTAACTGAGTTAGCTCTATTTTAGTTTGAAGGAGCCCCGCTATATAAGGCTTCTTATAAAAATTAACCTCCTTCATAGTTGATATTTTAAGAGTGTCATTTAGCCCTCTATCATTTCATGCAAGGACTATCATCAGGGGATTTATCCCCCTTCAATTTATTTTTCCCTTTTCTTCTTTCTAATTTTCTCCTAGAATCTGTAGAAAGATCCTTAACTTCTTCCTTATCCAAGTGATTCTCCTCTGATACTGAAGACTTATCTAAGCTTGTTTTAAGAATGTCATTCTCTTTTCCCTCCAACTGTGAATTAATCAAATTTGCAGCATTTTGAGTCCACTTCATCTCCTCAATCTTCTTGTTTATTTTTGTATTTATCTCTTCATTCACCACTTTGTTAAAGTTATTAATATCCTCTAGAATGTCTAGTCCCGTAAGTTGTTCATGTCTTCCTATCTTGAAAACTTTCCCAGTGGCTTTCCATTTTCTTTTAACATTATTAGGCTTTCAAGTACAAGTGATGGGAATGTCAATCCTCACCATTTCTCCTTCTTCTCCCAATTTCATAACTGGAATGCTCTCAAATAATTTAAAATTTTCCCTAACTTTAACAAAAACATTTGCAAAGAAAATCCTCTCCATATTAGTTGTTTGAGAGTCCATATATATTGTCTTTCCTAGGGACCTTGCTAGGAAACTTAACCCTTTAATTGTCAAAAGTTCCAAAGGAACATTGTGAAAATTAATCCAAGTGGGGAAGCTATTTATATTTTCTCTATCACATTCAATATATGGCTTTTATTTATAAACATGGGTTAACCTCCAACTTCCCAAGGGCCTTGCTCCTATATCTCGTTTAGAAAAAATTCAGAGTTGAATTTAAATAATAAGGCTCCATCTTTTATCAGCATTGTTTTCTCTAGCCCTTTCTTGCTCCATCTTATTGTTGCTTAGGCAAGAACTACTAGAAAGGTAGGCCTTCTACTCTAGAAGAACCCTACTAAGGTTGTGGACCAAACTGTAGCTCCTACTTTAAATAGCTTTATAGGAGGTGGAGAACTCCATCTATCATCACATCCAGGAAATGTTTCAGTTTGCCTTTGTTATACTGGATACTTAAACTATTCTTCCAAGATCCAATAGGTTGTTTTATTGCTTTTGAAGCATCATAGGGAACCCCATTTTTGTCATTCTCAACTAGACTTGCTTAGGTTGGAGAGTCTCTATGTTTAGCACCATAAGCTTCTCAAATGAGTTCAAGAAACTCCTCTAAAGAAAAATTTAGAGAAGATACTGATCCTTTAACACCTTCAGTTGATTGAAAGGACAAAAAATGGCCTTCCATTAACATAAAAACCTCTCATGGGGAAGTGCCAAGGTCTATACCAGGAAGGTAACAAACTAGTCGACGGAGTTAAGTTTCCAAAAAAGGAAAATTTCAAGGGCAGAAACATAAATTGCTATAAAGAAGTCAAAGAAAATTTCTTAGAGAGAGAAGTTTTAATATGAGCCTTTTTCTTATTGTTGTCCCTCTTCTCCTTTTCTTCATTTCTTTCATGTTTTCATTGTATTTAAGAAGTGGGCATTAGGACTTCATGTGATTTTCATACATTGAAAAAAATAATGTTAAAAGACTTGCCTTTTGAATCAACCTTATCTTCCTTGAATTCTTTTTCTAGAAGTTCTTTCCCTTTGATTTTTTTAATTTCTTAGTGATTAAGATTATCTCTTTATTAGCACTTCCACTTAAGGATGTTTCATATTCATTACTTTATTCCACCTTTAAGCCTTTAAATTCTAGGTTTTTTTTTCTATGAGGAGTTATCTCATTTTGTACATCTTTTAAGCCTCATTTCATAAGTGAAGAGAGATCCAATGAAATATTACAATGGAAGTGTTGTTAAGTCCTTAACTTATTATATGAAAGTCACTTTGGTTTCCTAAGTCCTTAAAAGTAACCTAAATAACTTCATCACCATTTCTAAATTAGTTTAGGCCTTCTTAAAGCCTTTGGCATCATTAATAATAAAAATATCTTGTATACATTTTTGATACACTTTCATTAATATTTCATTTGGAATGATTTATATTGATGACTTAACTTGGTTAGTATGCTCATAATGACTTCAAGTGTGTGTTAAATTTCATGAATAGTTTCATACATGGCTACCTTGTTGAAATCATTTTTTCTTAGGACATAAAAGAATATATGAAGGGTTTATCTATTGAAAGAAATAAGCATCTTATCTTAAGGTTCTCATTTTTCCTTTAGTTTGGGCATGTTTTAATCTTCTATAACTTTATAGGAATAAAACGGCCATTTGAGGCTATTTCCCACAAATCAACACTCTCGAACATTAAAAAAAATCCTTCCTAGTTTTCTAATTGACATAAATATTACCATTAAGGAAAGAAGATCTACTAATACTTTATCCCTCTTAGTTTGATGATGATGATGATATAGCTAAGTATACCATCAGGATTTATTTTAGAATTTCGTTTGAAATACTAACTTAAAAGACATACTCTAATATCACTTATTAGTCTCTAATGTCATCTAAAAAGGGGTGAATTGGGTGTTGGTGAATTTAAATAATTATTTTTATCTAATAAATACAATTGAATAAGGATCAATATAAGATTAAATAAAGAAATAGCTTAATGTAAATCAATCACATAATTAAACAATAATTTAAATAGTATAGGGAAGAAGAAAGGTAAACCAATTTATAACGGTTTAATAAACAACTCTTGCTTACTTCCACTCTCTAAGATACTTCTTAGAATTCCACTAAGTCTCTTCTTTAATAATGCAAAGAATAAGCTACAGGTCCTTATGGAGAGGCAAATCTAGCTCTCAAATGAGTTAGGGCATGAGTAGAAGCTACTAATGTGAATTCGTAAGTAGTTAGTCTATCTGAATAATCAAAAGAACTTTTGTTTATACACCCTATTTTTATTCTCTACCAATTAAATAGAATCACAATTAGAATTATAGAATCATATGTAGAATTGGATTCAAATACACCAAAAAATGATAATATTTTAATTCAAAAATGAAATTGAAAAAAAGAAAATAGAATGCAAAAGATTGTTTATCTTACATTAGCTTACCAACCTATAAAATATCCTCATACAAAGCAGTGAAATTGATTTAGATTGGTTTATAATAGATAAGTAATATTGTTAAAGGGTTGTAATCAACAATATCCTAAAGAATTAAGGATTCCACAGCTTATAACGTTGTACGACTAGGAATATTTTAGCTAAACTTAGACTTCCTTTAATGAGTTACATATGCTTACATTTTAATAGGCTCCTTTTAAACTTTAATTCTTTGTTCAATAAATTTAATAAAAAAAAGGTGAAGAGGAACCTTCTTACATTAATATTTTTTATGAGTAAAAAGCAGCTCCTCTTACATTCATTTAAGTGAAAAGTAACCCCAGTCATAAATGAATTTACAACTTAAAAACATTTCTTAATCACTTTTATAACCTAAAGGTTTACTCACTTCAAAATGCAATAATAAATGCCTACAAAATCTTTAAATAACTCGTTGAAATGTGTTTATAGAACATCCAAACATTTTCTTATGTTTAAAATAATGAAAAAATAATGTATTTATAGGTTTTAGAACTCAAACTAGTTGTTAAAACTAAGAAGTAGACATTATTAACTACTAGTTATCGTACATTGATCGACCATTGTTACACATGGGTCAACCAATGTTCGTTGAATGTATAGATTTTCTAGTCATTGGTGTAGGAAAATTCCGGTGCTTGTATCATGTACATGTGGTATATAAAACCAAAAAAATTGTTCTGGGACTTTCTCGAAGTCCAGGATCTATGTGCCTATACAAGGAAATACCAAAAAAAACCTAGCTGAATGTACCCAATTCATATACATGTTCATAACATATATATATCTATATATATAGGAATTCATGGCATTTACACAAATCAATCATTTATATAATAACCATGTACCTTGTGTGCAGTCTCCTTCGTTCTTTGATCTTCTACTCGTAGGGTTATTGCAAACCACAATGACCAAAACAAACTGTCTCCAACAGTATCCATTCAGAGATCAAAGAAACTAACCGAATCAAATTCTTTGATTTGGAAATGGCTAGAACAAGACAAGAGTGCTAGCTCTTACCTTTTTTTCTATGGAAGCAATGTGAAGGAGAGAAAGAAGATGATGAAGCCTAGAAAGATTAAGATAGTATTGTGAAGAAGAGTTTCCAAACTTGTTAAAAACTTCTTACGATCATCATCTTCTTTTCTAGCTTTTGTTTCTGTCTTTTATTGCTTTTGTCTTTTTATTAATTAAAGACATTTAATGCAACTTTAACAAAGTCTCTCCTCCCTTTTACATGTCACTCATACCTTATATATATATAAAAAATGTTCAAATGATCCAGTCACAATGAGGTTGGTCCTATCAAGTTCTAGATGTGGAAAAACACCGGAGACTTATTTCAACAATATCGATGTCGCGATCTCATCAAGACATATCCCAATCTCATTGGAATCCATTTGGTTCTATTTCTCTTTATATAATGGATCTCTATTCGAAATCATTTTATGAAATCTCCGAGTCACTTTTATATGTGTGACCCGTTAAGTTCCCAGTTATGTTGGCCACTTAAATTAACACTTAATCAAAGCAAGTCATGAGCGAGGTCTAGCAACACATCATGACCCCCAATTGATCGAAAAGTAAGTGGTTTAACGAAAAAACCCATGCTAATCACAAACCATCTCATCAACCCTCCCATAGACAATTTCTATGCAATTCATCCTTTCACCATGCTATACCCCACTTAGTTATGAGTATGAGCAAAGTGTCAACTCTCATTAGATTGACTACATCAAATCTAGTCTAAATGATATCAGTTCTCATCCTGAGACTCACTACATATGTCAATGAAGACATTCTTCATGACATATGTACTCCAACTAGAGATTTCCAAGTAATGACCCCGACAAGAGGTTGTGGGTATCATCTTTTGCTATCATAAAAGTGGTGAATCCTCTATTGGCTACTCATTTACCTTCAAATACCTCAAGTTGTACCTAATCACTACCCTATAAGTGACCTCTGTAAGGCAACAAGGAGTGGAGTCAAAGCACAAAATCAATATCCAACATATCCTTGGGTACCTCAAGTCTAATGATACTTGCACCATTGCTATGATGAGATTATTAAGTCAAAATGACTTTACGTAAATAATTTTGATGGAGAACAAATAATAATCACGGAAGAAAAGCAGATGGAAGCAAAAAGAAAAGCAAACAGAAGCAAAGTGAAAAGTAGATGGAAGTGAAATAAAAGCAGACGGAAACAAAATGAAAAGCAGGCGAAAGCAAAATAAAAAGACAGACGAAAGCACGCGCAAAGCAAAAATGAGACGATAGGAAGTCAGACGCAAGGCGTAAAGGCGAAAGAAACAAACTAATGATACAAAGCAAATGGAAGATTCGATACCACGTTAGATTATGTATCAGCTTGAGTTAGTTACAGAACTCAACTGAATAATCGATTCTTGAAAGATCAAGAAGCAGTTATGGACGAAGGCTATAAATATGAGTCAGAGTCGAAGATTGCAAAAGTTACTAAAGTTAGCAAAATTAAAAAGCTTAGCAATTCTTGAGAGAAATTATTGTGCAAAAAGAAGCTAGAGCTATTTTATCTGTAACAACGCTCAAAAAATCTTTTAGTTGAAAGAAGTGCAGATAGCCTAAAGAGGCTAAGTGTGAAAGAATACTGATTGTAAGAGACGTGAAGAGGCTCGGAAACAAAGAATACTTGTAAAGTTTTGAGAGATAGTGGAATCTCAGAAAGATATCTGAGGACTTGACGTAGCCCACAGTTTGGGGTGAACCAGTATAAAAATCGTTGTGTCAAAATCTCTCAACTCTCAACCTCTCTCTTAACTTTCAATTTTCGATTTTACTGTTTTCATACGAATATCTCGAAAATAGTTTATAACATTGATTTTC
>JAOTAZ010080414.1:0-13066 GCA_025629785.1 Erythroxylum oxycarpum | reverse complement strand
ACGATTATTCATGAGTAAAGAAATTAAGAATTTATTGAAATTGAATGAAATGGAAAGTATGATTTAATGAATTTTGATGTTTAATTGGAGGAAACAAGTTCAAGCATGGAAATTGGGTAGCATGCGCACACTAGGGAACTTTTGTAAGTGAATTTTGGGATGTTATAAGATGACAAATGTATTCATGATGTCTCTAAGGGTTCAAGGGGATTAAGAATGAAAAAAAAAATTTATAACCATTCAAGGTAACACGCACGCTCAAGTTTCACAATGTTAAGCAAGAAAGTTGGGTTCCGAGCTCGGGATCCGACATTTAGGTTGCTCAATAAATATCTATTCCTATAGAGCTCCATTTAAGAACGCAGACTTGACGTCCATTTGATGCACTTTCCAGCTCAACTGTGCAACTATGGCAAAAAACAATCTGATTGTATCTAACCTGGCTACTGGAGCAAAAGTATCTGAGTAATCTACTCCGAAGACTTGTGCATAGCCTTTTACCATAAGCCTTGCTTTATGTTTATTAACTGACCCATCTGCATTTAACTTTGTTCTGAACACCTATTTTACTCCAATTATCTTTCGATCATGAGGCTTCTTAACTAGTTCCCATATTTGGTTTTTTATGATCATGGACAACTCCTCCTTCATTACGTTTATCCACTTCTGATATTGCTTAGCTTCTTCAAAACTCGTAGGTTCATTTACAACAATGTTGCACCTTTGATACACATCTGTTAGCAATCTGGTTCCTCTAGTTGGAGCTTCATCTATCAACTCATCATTCCAAACATCAGTATTTTGCTTTTCTGAAGATAAAACAGGGGTGTTGCTCTTTAGATCATCTAAAGCTCGAACTTGTCTCCAATCCCATTCTTTCTCCTCCAAGAAATATACGTCTCTGCTAATAATTATGCTTCCTGATTGAGGTTGATAGATTTTGTATGCTTTGGTAGTCAAGTTATAGCCGATGAAGATGCCAGGAATTGCCCTTTTGTCTAACTTATCTCTTTTTACCTACGGAACATGTACAAAACACAAACAACCGAAAGTTTTCAGAAAACTCAAGGATGGTTTATATCCATACCATGTCTCAAATGGTGTTTGGCCTTTTACTGCATTTGTTGGGAGTCGATTTTGCAGGAAAACAACAGTGTTCGCAACTTCCGCCCATAAGTTTTTCTCATACAGTAGGCATCTCACCATTTCTAAAATGTATTTGTTTCTCCTCTCACTTACTCCATTTTGCTGTGGAGTGTAGGGGGCTGTAAATTGACGTGTTATGCATGCTTCCTCGCATATTAGATTGAATTGTTGAAATGTGAATTCCTTCCCATTGTCTGATCTTATTGACTGAATTTTGAAGCTACTTTCACTTTCCACTTGTGCCTTGAACTTTCAGAATGCATTTGCAGCTTCAGATTTGTACTTCAAGAAATAGATCCAACACATTCTAGTAAAATCATCCACAAAAATGATATAATAGAGACTACCTTTAAGGGATGGAGTCCTCTTAGGCCCTGCGATATCTGTGTGTACAAGCTGCAATTTTTGAGTTGCCCTCCACATAGAGTTGGAAAATAGTTTTCTGGTTAATTTCCCATACTGACAAACTGAACATTGCTTTGCAGACATCTCAAAGTCAGGTACTCCACAAACTATTCTCGATTTCAGCATCTTAACCATCCCTTGAGAGTGATAATTCCCAAGTCTCTTGTGCCAAATATCTGGTTCTTCACACCTGGCAGTAAGTACAACCTGCTCCTCCTCCAATGGATCTAATGAGAATCTTTTGCTTTTCATCTTGACTATGAATAATTCCTGATCGTCACCATCTTTGATCAAACAATGATTTCCTTCAAACAATACTTTGTAGCCTTTCTCTAGTAACTGGCCAACACTCAGCAAGTTTTGGTCTATATTTGGCACATAAAGCACATCAAAAATGATTTTTGTACCTAAATGACTGGGAATTGCTACTGTACCCTTTCCTTCGACAGCAATATGTTCACCATTTCCAATTCGAACTTTAGTGATTGTAGTTGGCGTTAATTCTCTAAAGAGATCTTTGTGACTTGTCATATGATTCGTGCATCCACTGTCTATTAACCAGCATTCATTCGAGCTACTGCTTGAAAAACAAGTTGCAACAAATAGTAGATCCTCCTCCTCACCTTCATTAACGTGAGCCTCTGCAACTGGTTGTTGATTTTTTGAATTTGCAGATCACTGCTTCATGACCAAGTTGATTGCATTCACTGCACTTGGCATCAGGTCTCCTCCAACACTTAAAAGGTGGATGCCCATTTTTGTTGCAGTGTTTTCATGGAGGATAGTTCCTTTTTGAGCCAGCTTTGCCTCTGGTGACTTTTGAGGTATCTTCTTCATTTGCAGGTTGATTCTCTCTTTCTTTCTTCTTTCTGCTTCTTCCATCGTTTTGATGTTTGGCCTGCAAGGCTTCCTTGCTATTACCTTCGTCTCTCATAATTCTTCTTTGTTCTTGAGCCTGCAAAGCATTCAACAATTCTGCCAAAGTAATCCTGAACAAATCCTTGGTGTTTTCCAAGGTAGTTATGGCTGCTTCAAATTTTTCAAGTGTAGTTATTAGGATTTTTTCAACAATTCGAGAGTCACTGAACTCAGAACCAAACAATCTTACCCTGTTTGCAATGCTTAAAAGTCTGTCAGAGTAATCTTTGATAGTTTCAATTTCCTTCATCTTCTGTAATTCGAAATCTCTGATGAGATTTAACACCTTCAAGCCTTTGATTCGTTCATCTCCTTCATACTCTTTCTTGAGATAATCCCAAATGTCCTTTGGCGTTTTAAGAGACATAACCCTCGTGAAAATGGTTGTTGAGACGGCAGCAAATAGACATGCTTTTGTCTTTGACTTCTTGGTTTTTCTTTCCTTATGGCTTTTGATCTGAGACTTGGTGGGATTGTTTGGCAACGGAGAAACTTCATAATCCTCTTCTATGGCTTCCCAAAGATCTAGCGCCTCCAGGTACGTTTTCATTCTCACTGCCCAAAGCTGGTAATTTGTTCCATCGAAGACAGGTGGAGCTGTTGGTGAAAAAGCAGTTTCTCCGTCCATGATATACTCTCTTGCACACTCATGAGTCCCTCAAGAAGAAAGCCCTAATACCAAATATTAAATTTTAAGGAATCAAATAAGAAGAAAAACTCAAATTCTCATTTCATAAACACGGCTAATAAAGGTTATAAATAAACTACAACTTAACAAACTGGAAATAACGTGCTGTCTAACTACATCCTAAAAACCAGGAGATAATGTTTTGAAACATTCAAAGCAGTTAACTTCTAACACAATCTTGTTTATACAGTTAGGTTCTTCTCATTTTAAAATTAAGCTAATGGTAATCTAGCTTTTTATCTTGAGTACTAGACATGTTATTTGCAGGAAGCAGATGTCATGTTGCTGAGAAACCTTCTTCAACTCTTCAAATATACGGCAGATATATCCATTGCATGTAACCCAATGAGTGATATCAAAAGGGAAAGTGACGGACTCTTTTACATGCCATCTTCCGAGCAAACGATTGAGGCACTCAAGATTTGGAAAGCGGTGAAGTTTCTGCATCCTGACTTGCATAACCAAACTCTATGCCACTTCATTTGGCAGTACGATTTGGCTGGTTCGCTTAATTTTCTTACCACATATGTAAAGGAGATATATTATGGTGAGTGTTGTGAACCAACTAGGGATATGAGCGAGATATACACTCTGCAAGCAAATTGCTGTGAGAATTTGAAGGCAAAGGTCCATGATCTTAATCTTGTTCTTGATATTTCGAGAAAGACCAATGCACTTGTGGAAATGGGTACAAATTTAGGCCAAAGATTGTCTTCCTCGAGGAAAACCAAGTGCTTCACCAGATAGAATTGGTTACTGCCAGAAGCACTTCACATTACTGAGATGTTTCGTCCTAACCTAGCACTTAGATCGTCAGGCACTTGCCAAGACAATTATCTTGTTGGATGGTATGTAAAGCCATGTTAGATTTTCAATTGATTTAGTAATAGAATGCGATTATATCAGAATTCAGACACAAATTCAGTAGGCAACAAAATGCAACTTCCTTCTGTCAACAAAGAACCTGATAGAATTGAGTAGTTCTAACAAGAAAAGAGCCTCTCATTCGAAAACAGAACATCTACAGTAGGAGTCAGGACCAAAGAAAAATGCTCAGTAAGGAATATCTCCTTCAGGCAAATCCCAGTTATCTTCTTCATCTTCCCTGTTGGTAGCCACGGCGTCAGGTTTTCTCTGTGGTGCAAACCTTGACTGAGGCCGCCTAAACATAGAATAAGAAAATGGAGTTAATCAGTATGAATTCTCAAGAAAACTCCAAACAAATCGGACCACATATATCTTTAAGCTAAGTGCTCGTTCGCAAGCAGATAATCAGATAGAGAGCACCTATGTTTGGATAATGCAGCACTCATAATAAAGTTCATCATCCTATCTGAAGTTTGATGAATGCGGTTCATCTTGTTAGAAAAACAATTATACTCTGAAGTACAAACAATGAATCAACTAAATTCATTTCCTATAACGATAAGGAACTCAGGAAACCACTTGATAACAACTTTAGTTTATAGAGAATCAAACAAATCCAGTAAAGGCTAGAAGGACAACATTAAGAAACTGAAACCACAGCAATGCAAAAGCTGAACACTGTGCTATATGGAAAGAATAAACAGAAAAGGAGACAAGAGATGAAAGTAATTAACATTCACTTACATTTCCAAAACTCCATTCTACAACCAATAAACACAATTAAGCCCTTTTGCCTTCCAACATAGAGCAATCAAGATTGAATTTCCATCAAGAACCATATGAACAGAAGTCCAGTAGGAAAGAACACCCGCAACCAGTTATCTTAGTACAGACAAGTGTCCAGTGTCAGATGAATACTAATACATCATATGACAAAAAAGTCAAGAAAGTTTAGTTCTGTCAATTTTGTTTATCTCATTCACATGGGTGATGCTCTTAAATTATGTTAATTTTCTTAGCAAAGACTTCTCTTTCCTTATCTGTGCTTTTCTCCCAAACTTCTATGTAACCAAACAATCAAAGATATAAGAGAAGCCAAGGGAGAAAAAAAAAAGGATCCAACCTTCTTTTGTTACGCTTAGCGGCCTCGCGAGTCTTCCTCTTCTTCTCGTCCTGCTTGTTCTCAAAGTATCTCCTTCTCTTACACTCTTGAATGACACCAGCCTTCATGACCTCTCTCCTGAATCTATTCAAAAGCCTCTCTTCGGTCTCGTTCTCTTCCACAAGAACCTGCACATTGTATGCTGATTGAAAGTAAAGGGTATTGGAATATGCAAGAGACGGACATATTACTGAGGATAACTCCGTGGATAGACCCTCTTGAGCCACCAAAGGAACCAATTTGTCATCCTTATCCTTAGATTTTTGGGCTAAGGAGTGAATTTGTGGAGAAGATAGAGAGAGTTGAGGTGGTGGTGGTGTTTTGGGAGAGTGGTTTTTAAAGGGCAACAAGAAAGACAGAAAATTGGGGAGAGAGAGTGAGGTAGCCATGAATGCAATGGATGGACGAAGACCCTGTAGTTTGTTTTGTGGATACCATTTTTGTTGGTTCTGAAGAAGATGCGTTTGTTGGGTTATGGGTTAAAGGTTGACCTGGTTCTGTTTTGCTGTACTTTGGGTCCACAGGCTATATAAATATGGATCAGTCTCCAGGGATCCAGTTACAGAATTGGTTTAACTGATACCTTGCAAAAAGGGCCTGGAAAGTTGAGCCTTTTCAACTTTAGGAAGGTAGAGCCTATGAATTGAATTAGCCTTCACATTTCAATAGAGCTTTTTGAGATAACTGTGCCGACAGTTGTCTACAGTCTTATCTTTTGTTTAAGTCAATACTAAAATGTTTCATGCACATCCTCCTCTGTACAACAAATAGATGGATAGATAAATAGAAGGATAGATAGATAAGGTTTACCGTAATCCTTAATGAGATTGGGGGGTTTTGGCGGCTGGAAAGGGTATTCAGGTTTGCATCTATGTGAACGGAACATATGTCAATGCTAAAATTTACAGGTGGTGTCGCATGCACCGCCATTGCCACACCATTGGTAGACCAAATCCGCGGTTGGTTGTCAACTTATAAAAATTCCAAATAACCGCTACTGTGCTTGTTTCAATCAAGTGCATATGCCCCTCACGTCTCTGAGATCATTTCTATATATTTGTATTAATAAAAGTAAAGTTGATGACAATTATAAAACTCAAGGATCACGTGTAACTGTGATCTAGCTTTACCGCTGTGCAGTCATTAGAAAATGGATCCAGTCAAGCAGATTTTTTAAGCTCCATAAAAGCTTAACGAATATTGTTGAGGCAGGAATGCAAACACTCGATATTGGGACGCAAAGGCCGTACAAGAAAATAACAAATAAGGTAATAAACTGAAGCATTCTGTGACCATACTATTACTGACCATATTCCACTTTACAGAGACCTGTTAAGATTTGAGAAGCAATAGAAAATTAATCAATGATCATTACTTCACATACATGCTTTGGTTCTGTCTATCTAGTGAGATGCTTCGTAAGATTAACATGACAGCATCAGTTCAGGAATAACCCATGTCTAGTATGCCAGCTACAGTTACTGTATAGATTCCCATTCATCAAAGCAAGAATGGATATTTCTTTCAAGATTGGATGATGAATTTGCATTTAAAGATGGCTTGAGTTAGTGAAGAGCTCTGAAATGAAAACCATATAGGAATCTGACATATTAACCCTAGAATAATCCAGCCAATGCCCTGGAAGAATTGGAATTGGTAAATGATTCCTTTTTTGAAAACAGCATATATGTCCGAATGATTATGTTCCACTTCTGAAACGACATTAACTGGACAATCAACAATATTCTTTTCAAGCTGATGATCTTAATGGTTGCATTCTCTTTTCCTATAACCTTAGTGGCCACACATTTGGAGAATAATGAGTGCATCTGCATGATTTTGTGTAAGGGAAATGCATTCTTATTCCAAAGAACGGTACTGTCAAGTGCGTACTTACTCAAATTTGGGTGAGGTCCATCTCATATGATCAAAGCATGCAATGTTGTATGACCCTATCTTTAAATACCTTCTTAAAGTAAGGCACTTATAGTACTAGTTATGTCTCATTTTTGAAACGGGACTGGTTTAGGTAAAAGAGTCCTTTTTTAACATTGTTTAATCAACCCAATTCATCTCCATCAAGAATGCAAGTGCAGTTACAAAATTTGACCAATTAAAAGCAGATTGGTGGGGGGGTTTTCATTTTAATATGGCAATTAATAAGCATTTCTTACATCCTTTCTCCATGTATGTGGGGTCAAAGTTGATTAAGCTCTGTCCCTGTAGCCAAATCCGATGCTTAGATGAAGATAATATCAGTCTTTTAACTAAGACACCTGTCCAAGACAAATGCTAAACCTACGCGTTTATGACAGTGAAACTTGGGATTATAATATACATAAAGAAGAAAGGTGAATCCACCAAACTAATCAGTGGACAGCCAACAAATTAGCTTTGCTTACAGAATGTTCAAGGTTAAGAAAAGTTCTCTTAGAAAGAAGGCCTTATCCAATGGACTTCCACTTTGTAGGGTTAGGGCGTGGCAGCTTCTCTTCCATTGGTTGTTATTAAACTAATTAAGCACAAATTGTTACCAATCCTGCGATAATCTTCGAATAGCAAAACAAAGGGTAGATTATGGGCAGTCTCATGGTCTTCTACGCAATTTAAAAGATCTTTTGTTAATTACTCAGTGTAATCCAACAAGAAGAATCCTAAGCACAACCCCAATTTTAGAAATTATCTTGAAACATGCGAAAACCCTTTAAATACTATATTTAAGTTTCAGATATTTAAGATAGAAGGGACTAACCTGTGCCAATTTATCAGGATGGTGTCGGAAGCCAGTAAGAAGAAGGCGGCGCAGAAGAAGGCGGCCGCCGCTGCCAAGAGAGGCGGTAAGCTGCTGCTGCGACGTCGACGAAGTCGGCGACAAATGTTCAGTATGGAAACAGCGTTGACAAGTTGTCGAGTGAAGTGGGCAGTTGTCAGATATCGAATCGCACCTCTACTGGCGTTCTATGTTCTCATCGACTCATCCTCTTGCCAGAGACATTCGCCTACGTTCTTTTCTTCCCAAGTTGATGTTTTTTCTTTGCTTCTTAGGTATTTTAAATAACGGCTGATTTATTCGGCTGCATAGGAGAATAAGCTTTACTAAACAGACACGTGAAAGGAATAAATTGGTAATTAGTAGGTAGAAAAGGGAACTCAATTGTATAGAGAAGAGAGTACCAAATAGGCTAAGAAATTGATTAGTAATATATTTTTGTTTCTAAGTATTTGTAATGACATTATAGGCTAAAAATAGTAATAATTAATTTATATTATACTTAATATTAATTTCAAGAATCAAAATTAAATATATTAATATTTAAAAGTTAAGTTTAATATCAGTTTTCGTACCGTAATCTACTTTATGTATGAAATTGTAAAATTTCAGAAAAACAAAATTTGGGTACATTTGGGTCTGACTCGTTAATATCAAAAAATAAAAGTTAATATCCAAAAACAAAATTAGGGTACATTTGGGCCTATATACAAAAATTGATATTAATTATAAGTTATGGTATCAATTTTGAAAAAGTCGATAGTGTGATTTTAAAATTGAACTATGGTAAAATTACGGTATCAAAATTGATATTAACCCTAGAGGTTTACTATGATTTTTACTTATGTTATTTGCATAAATTTCCGATTAAATTTATCCTTAAATTTCTATATTTAAAAAGTAATGGTCCTTAAATTTCTATATTTAAAAGTTAAGTTTAATATCAGTTTTCGTACCGTAATCTACTTTATGTATGAAATTGTAAAATTTCAAAAAGACAAAAATTGGGTACATTTAGGTCTGGGTCGTTAATATCCAAAGATAAAAGTTAACAGACACGTAAGATCTGTCGTTAGTCATTTACGATATATAAACCAAATTTACCTAAATTTATATAAAATATAAGTTATGGCAACAAATTTGACTAAATCGATCAGTATGATTTTAAAATTGAGCTATGGTAAAATTATAGTATCAAATTACAGTATCAGTAAGATAAAAAATTTAAGATTTAAAGATTTAACTGGTATTGAAAAATTATAAAGATTATGTGGAATTTAGTCCATTTTTTGGTCGGATTTATAAATTACTTAAGTTGGACTGTTTAAAAATAAATATTTTATTGCATAAATTTTCGATAAAATTTATCCTTAAATTTCTATTTTTAAAAATTAATGGTCCTTAAATTGCCACAAAAAAGGGGATAGTCTTATTTTGTCATTTGCCAATAGTTATGGGACGAAATTTGTAATAAATGCAATAAAATATTCATTAAAACTATAAAATATTTCAATTATGGGTTTTATAATGTAAAATACCAATAAAGTTTGAGAAGAAGGAATTATAAAAAAGATTTTTTAATAAAGATTTTAGAAAAACCAAAAATTATTAGTTGAAGTCATTCATAGTCATTTAAAAAGCCCAAAATTAAAACACACACATTTATACAAACATAGTGCATTCCCAAATCCCAATCCCACATTGACATTTTTACCATAATGTGTTTTTATATAGAGGAGCTCGGAGGAAAGTTACATTAAAGTAGGGTGCTTTGAGATTTCTCTACAACGATACATGTCGTCAATTTCTCTTCGAGAAATCTTTCAGCTTGCTCTAACTTATTTTGATAAGCTCTGTGATCAGCATATCTTGTTAAAGAATATTATTAAAAACGGTCCAATTCTCAAGAAGGCTTGCAAGAAACCTTATCTTCGGATTAAATGGAAAGTTACAAAGGCTCTTTTCTTACTCACATCTTTAAATAAGAGTCAATGTTCTCTTAATAGGTGCGAAAAGTTTGGTATCCCCCTCTAATAAATACCAATTTTATGAATACCGTATCGGACTTGATACCGGATTAAGCCCTGAAACGAAACTGTATTAGTATCGGTTGGTATCGGGTACCGTTTCGAATTTAAGACGAAGTAGAAACAAAGATAAAAGTAGAAAGTAAGACGAAGTAGAAACAAGAGTAAGACGAAGCGGAAAAGTAAAATAAAATGAAGCGGAGTGGAAATTAAGACGAAGCGGAAACTAAGACGAAGTGAAACTAAGATAAAGCGGAAGCGGAAAATAAGACGAAACGAAGATAAAAGTAAGACGAAGATAAAATAAAACTAAGACGAAGACCTGATACCACATCAAATAGTTAATTAGTCTGAGTTAGTTACAGAGCTCAACTGAATAACTATTTCTTCAAAGATCAAGAAACAAGAAGAAAGAAGTAGTTATCAAAAAGCAATTAAAGATGAAGGCTATAAATACGAGTCGGAGTCGAAGACTGCAGAAGTTAGGGATTTTAAAAAAGTTTTAGAGATTTTAAGAAAGCTAAAAACACTGTATTCATTGTGCTAAACATTGAGAGCTATTATTCTCTGTAACAAAGCTCGCAAACATCTTTCTGTAAGAAGAAGAAAAGCTAAGAGCCTGAAGAGGCTAAGTGAGAAAAGAATACCTGCTGTAAAGGACTTGAAGAGGCTCGGTGAAAAGAATACTTGTATTTTTGAGAAGTTTAGTGAAATCTCATAAAGGATTCTAAGGACTGGATGTAGCCCATGATTTAGGATGAACAGGGATAAATTGTTGTGTCAACTTCTACTCTTAACTCTCAATTTTTATTCATATTGTTTTCATACAAGTGCTTAGAAGTTTATTGCAATACATTATGATATTCTTACTTAATAGTTAGTTAGAAAGCAAGTTTTCAAAAGAATTTTGAAAGGGGATTGTTTTACAAAAAAGAATACACAATTCAACCCCCCTTCTTATGCATTTTGTATATCAAATATAAAGTTTATACTTGCGTGTGATTTACTTCAATTGGTATCAGAGCTCAGTGTCCAAGAACCACTGTTACAAAGTGTGGATAAAGATCTATGACAAAATCACACACATATATAGCTGAAGGCACCTCCGTCACTAGACCACTAACATTCAATGGTGAAGATTACCATTACTGGAAAGACAGGATGCGACTCTTTATTGAATCTACTCATGTTGACCTTTGGGAGATTATAGAGAATGGACCGTATACACCGGTAGATGACGAAGGAAATGCTATTCCAAGAATTAGATGGAAAGCGGATCAAAAAGTAAAATTCTAGCTAAATTCAAAGGCCAAATTCTTTTTAAGTTGTGCCCTAAGCAGAAGCGAGCACGACAAAGTTCACAGATGGGACACTGCGAAGGAAATGTGGGATACTCTATCCATTGCACACGATAAGTATTCTTGTACACCATTATGAGCTATTTAAGATGAAGGACGAAGAATCTATTGATCAGATGTTTGGACGATTTCAAACTATCGTCAATGGACTAAAAGCTCTCGGCAGAACTTATGATAATTAAGATCACATTCAAAAGATTCTCAGAAGTCTACCGAAAAGATAGAGACCAAAAGTCACCACTGTATAAGAAGCCAAGGACTTCAGCGTGTTGAAGCTTGACGAATTACTTAGATCCTTAAAGATACGTGAAGTAGAACTCGTTGCAGAAGATAAACCGAGAAGGGATAAATGTATAACATTAAAGGCTGGACAGAAGAACCATAATATTTCAAGGAAGAGGAGTTCATCATCGAAAGCGTTAAAGATCGAGGAAGTCAAGAATGATGAATCTAGTGAATCAAATCAAGATTCGAGCAAAGAAGATGATGAATTGTTCTATATCTCAAGGAAGATCAGACGTATGTGGAAGAAGAAGGCAAAAGGAAACAAAGAGTTCTCCTTCAATAAGAATAGCAAAGATGAAGGAAAGAATGAGAAAACATCGGTCATCTGCTATGAATGCAATAAATCGGGATACTAAAAGTTTAAATGTCCATATCTGAAAAGAAAACATAAGAAGAATAGAGAAAACAAGAAGAGTATGAAGGAAACCTGGGAAGATCTAGATTCTTCTGAATCAAATACTAACTCAGAAGCATCGGTACAAGCCAACATTTTCCTAGTAGCTGAAAAACAAAGTGACGAGGAGGTAACCTCAAAATTTAGTGAACTACAAGATGCATACTCAGAATTACTAGAAGATTCTCATGTAATACTTAAGCAGTATAAGTTGCTAAAGAAAAATTTTGTAGAAAACTTGAAAAACACGCAAGTGTTAGAGCAGGAAAACGTCTGCCTGAAGAAACAAGTAGACGAGATGAAGAAAAAGGTAGCTGTAGATAGATCTGAGGAGATCAGCCAATTGAAACAAAGGATCAATAGCCTTTCAGGCGATCTATCAATATTTACTGAGAGTACTAGATGAATAATATGCTAGGGAGATACATACACCCTAATGATAAAACTGGATTAGGGTTTGCTCAAAACAAAAATCAGCATTAAAAGAATTTTGTTCCTCATAGGGAAAAATTCCATCATCCTCATTATCATCATTCTATAGATCATGTTAAAACTAACCCCAAAGAACCCAAGAAAATCTAGGTACATAAGAGATACATAATATCTCCTGTAGATATCCTTCCTTGGAAGAAGCAGCCAATACAAATGGTATTTGGACAGTGGATATTCATGATATATGATGGGAAGAAGGCCTATGTTCCTAGATCTTCAGTATAAGAAGGGAGGATTCGTAACTTTTTGAGACAATCAGCAGGGCAAGATAATTAGAATCAGTAAAGATTCCTTTGCATGTATTGATAATGTACTGCTAGTTGATGGTTTAAAACACGACTTGATTAATCTCAATCAATTATGTGATTATGGTTTTGAAATGTGTTGGACCCCAAATCTTTTTGTAAGCTAAGGCCATTAAATGAGAATTTTGATGATTATTCATGAGTAAAGAAATTAGTAATTTATGAAATTGACAAGAAATAGAAAAGATGGTTTAGATACAAGATGGATTAAATGTGGAATATTAGAAGTTAAAAGCTGGAAAATGTAAG
>JAOTAZ010080370.1:0-13074 GCA_025629785.1 Erythroxylum oxycarpum | reverse complement strand
AAATGAGCTCGTATAAATTCTTTTGGAATTCATTTATGAAATGTGATTGGATTTTTGACTTGTGATTCTCTAAATTTTAATTATTCAAGGTTCAACTTTTGTGGGCACGCCACCATTATGGATGACGGGTTCCGTTTTGTCTCCGAATGTTTAGGCTCCAGAGACGGGGTCCAACAGTGCTACTTTGTCAGCATACCCTCACTTACTTTGTGTTGAAAATATTGAAAATAAAATTAGCCAAATCCGACTATCATTTAAAGAATGGAAGGTGTTTTCAAAAACACAAGAATCGCTTTGAAACTTATAAAATCTTTAAGAAACAAGAGTGACAAGAATCAAATGAGGGAGAATAGTTGAATTGAGGCAATTTAAAAAAAAACAATCATTTCTGCAAGAGTATGGTTCGCCACAACGAATAGCTCATCACATAAACATTGCCGCGGCGAAAAACATGGATTCAACACATGGCCATGACGAAACCAAAGTTCACAACGGTGAAAAACAATAGAAACTTTATTTGCCTCAATCACCAAGTTTAAAATTTGAACATTATGCACAGTTGACTAGCAAAAACATTTAAATGGCCAAAATGAAGCTTATGCATAACAAGAATGGTAAATTAGCACAAACTCCCCCTACTTGAACATCAAATTGTCCCCAATGATGAAATAATCAGAAATCAATAACAATGGGAATATTAGGGGCAAAAAGAGACAAAGGGAACATTGATGAAATTAAAAACACAAATATCTTCCTACTGGGATGGTTTCTCCCCAACACTTATTTAGTAAAGTAATACATCAAACATTGCATAACTAGTCAAAGACCCAAAGTAAATAAACAAGTGAAGGAGAGGAGGAACCTAACATTCATGGCGGTTTTTGATTCTCATAGTAGAGCTTTAATATGTGGCCATTCACTTTGAGTTTGGTTCTGGTTTCTTCATGTAAAAGCTTAACCATACCAAATTTGTGCACTTTAATGACTAAATATGGTCCATCCCAATGAGTATTGAATTTTTCATGTTTAAAGGTGAAACGAGCCTTGAATAACAGGACCTTGTCCCCTTCTTTGAAGCTTTTTTTTTAAGAATCTTATCATGCATCAACTTTGTCTTCTCTTTGTAGAGGTGAGAATGTTCATATGCCACTAGCCTTAACTCCTCTAGTTCTTGCAGTTGGAGCTTCCTTTCCACATCGGAAGATTCCAAGTCCATGTTGCATTGCTTGACCGTCTAATAAGCTTTATACTCCAACTCCACAGGCAAATGGCAAGCTTTTTCGTAGATTAAGCGGTAAGGGGACATGCTTATTAGGGATTTATAAGCAGTGCAATAGGCCCATAGTGCTTCTTCGAGGTGTAGGCTCCAATCTTTTTTGATGGCTTTACCATTTTCTCCAAGATGTGCTTCACCTCTCTATTCGAAACTTTCACTTGTCCATTGGTTTGTGGATGGTAAGCAGTGGAAACTTTATGAGTAACTCCAAACTTGGAAAATAAGTTACCAATGACTCTATTACAAAAATGTGTCCCTCTATCACTAACCACAACCTTAGGAATTCAAAATTGATAAAAAATGTTTGATTTAAGGAATTTGGATATTGCTTGCGCATCATCTTTTCTAGTAGGAACAGCCTTTATCCATTTGGACACATAGTCAATAGCTAAGAAGATATACACAAGGCTAAAAGATGGGAGAAAGGGACTCATGAAATCAATTCCTCAAACATAAAAGATTTCGCAAAATAAAAGAGGTTGTTATGGCATTTCATGTCGTTTTCCTAACCTTAAAAAATGTTGAAATTTATCGCATAAACAACAAAAGTTAAATGAATCCTTAAAAAGGGTAGGCCAATAAAAACCAGAATCTAGAATTTTTCGAGATGTTCTCTTTACGCTAAAATGCCCACTATAAACCATTGAATGACAAGCTGGAATTATAACATCAAATTCCTCATTAGGCACGCATTTTTGGATTACCTGGTCACTACACAGTCTTTATAGATGAGGGGCATCCCAGATGTAATGCCGAGCTTCACTTTTTAACTTTGAGCTTGCGCCTGAGACATAAAAGGAGGAGTTAGTCCAGTCATAAGATAATTGACAATATATGCATACTAAGGTTCTTTGAAAACTGAAGCACATAGAAATGAATCAGGAAAAGAATCGCAAGCTAGTTTAGAAGAGTCCACTACTTGTGTATCGTCTGATAGCCTGCTCAAATGGTCAACTACGTGATTTGTCGCGCCAACTTGATCCTCTATCTCAATATCAAATTCTTAGAGAAGTAATGTCCACCGTATCAATCTATGCTTCAACTGTGGTTTCTTGAGGAGATATCGAATGGCTACATGATTAGTAAAAATGATTACATGTGGGTTTAATAGATATTGTCTGAATTTGTCTAAAGCGAAAACTACTGCAAACAGCTCTTTCTCAGTTGTTGTGTAGTTAATTTGAGCTGGATCTAGTGTTTTCGAGGCATAAGCGATAACTCTTGCCAGTTTCTCCTCTCGTTGGCCCAACATAGCTCCTACAACATAATTAGAAGCATCACATGAAAGCTTAAAAGGTAAATTCCAATCAGGAGAAACTAAAATGGGTGGGGAAATGAGTTTTAATTTCAATCTGTCAAAGGCATTTCTGCAAGAATCATCAAACTCAAATTTTTCATCTTTTTGTAAAAGCTTTGAAAGAGGTAATGCAATTTTGCTGAAATCTTTTATGAGCCACCTATAAAATCCTGCATGACCTAAGAATGATCTGATATCTCAAACACAGGTAGGATAAGCAAAGAAGATATAACCTCAATTTAAGCTTTATCAACTTCAATACCCTTGCTAGAAATTAAATGAACTAGCACTAGACCTTTATTGACCATAAAGTGGCATTTTTTAAAGTTCAAAATCAAGTTCTTCTTAATGGATCTTTTAAAAACTTTTACAAGACTGAATAGACAAGCATCAAAAGAATCACCATAAACTGTGAAATCATCTATAAAAACTTCCATGCAATTCTTCTAAGAATTCACAAAAAACAACCATCACATAACGCTGAAAAGTTCCTTGAGCATTACATAAATCGAAAGGCATCCTTCGATATGCAAAGGTGCCAAAAGGACATGTAAAGATGGTTTTATCTTAGTCCTCTGGTGCAATAGGTACTTGAAAGTACCCAAAGAAACCATCTAAAAAATAGTAATGTGATTTGCCCATGAGCCTTTCAAGCATTTGGTCAATAAAAGGCAAAAGGAAATGGTCTTTTCGTGTGGCATCATTTAACGATCTATAATCTATACACACACGCTACTAATTCTACACTCTGGTAGGAATAGGCTCATCCCTATCATTTTTTACCACCGTGATCCCACTCTTTTTTGGCACAACATGTATTGAACTAACCCACTCACTATCAGAAATGGGATACATTATCCTAGCACTCAACAATTTTGTGATTTCTTTCTTAACTATGTCTAAGATCAGTGGGTTTAGTTTCCTTTGAGGTTGCCTTATAAACGTGGAAACCTCATTCAACAAGATCCTATGTGTGCAAATAGCTGGGCAAATTCCAGGTATATCCACTAAAGTCCACCCTATAGCCCTCTTATGTTCCCTTAAAACATTTAGGAGTCTCTCTTCTTCAGTTTGAGACAAGGTATTGGCAATTATGACAAGTAATCGCTCATCAGACTCAAGAAAGGCATACTTTAATGTAGTGGGTAAGGGTTTTAACTCAAGCACAGGAGGTTGCACAACAGAAGGAATCAATTTATAAAGTTCAAGAGAGAAAAGATCACTCCCTCTTTCCTCCAACGTGGGATCCATGTCTTGGTGATCTGGTGCGGTAGCGACCTGGGCTAAACCTTACTGCTTTTCTTCGATGAAGCATTTGTAGTGAGGTAAAATGCCTTCATCTATTTCCACATCAACATTAACCTTCATGATGTCTGAATCACTTGAAATATTAACATAAAACCTTTCCCAAAAATCAAGTGAATATAATTAAGAATCAAATGAATTCTCTTGCAATTCAACTTCAAGACATGCTTCATCAACAACAATATCAAGCATGTTAACTCCTAAGAGCGAATAGTCCTCATGGTGGTGTTTCATAGCCTCATACATGTTAAAACTTACCTGCTGGTCTCCTACCTCTATGGTAATCGTACCCTCTTTCATGCTAATCATGGTACTAGCGGTCCTTAAGAAGGGTTGACCGAGAATCAGAGAAGTTTCCTGCACAACTTCAGAAGAAATATCAAGCACATAAAAATTAGCTGGAAAAACTAAACCCTTGACCTGAACCAGAATATCCTCTATAATGTCCGCAGGGTGCCTAATTGATCTATAAGCCAATTGGAGAACCAAAGATGTAGACTTAAGATTTTTGACTCCTAATGACTGATAAACAGACTTAGGTATAACATTTATGGCTGCCCCTAGATCTAACAAGGCTCCCACTATGGTAACCTTACCTATAGTGCAAGGGATAGTGAAAGATCCAGGGTCTTGGCATTTTATTGGGATTTGAAGCTTGAACAGGGCTGACACATTTAAGCTTACTTGGACTCTCCCATTGGGCCTAAACTTCCTCTTATGGGTACATAGGTCTTTAAGGTATTTAGCATAAGCAGGGACCCATTTCACAAGATCAAGCAAAGGAATATTGGCTTCTACTTTACTAAACAAATCAATGATATCTATTTCATGCTTAACATCAGTCATTCACATGCTCATCACAAATAAATTAGGAAAAGGAAGGTTTTGAAGATTTACCTCCTTACCTTGGCCTGCATTGGCTCTATGCTTGCTTGATTCCCTATGCTCACTTATTGTTGCTTGTTCCTTATAGCTCTCAGAAGTAGCTCCCTTACTCCTTAGTTCAAATTTCCCCTCATTTAAAAGTGCTTTTTCCTTGGAGCTTTAGATTTTTTTGACGTTGTTCTTTGTTGATGGCAATTCCCCATTATCAATCTCCTCTTCACATTCTTCTTCATCTTAATGGTTGAACTGCACTTGTTTCCCACTTCGAAGAGTGATTGCATTTAAAATTTTAGGGCTCATGATGGTGTTTGAAGGAATGATTCCACTGCTTCTTGCTTGGTTCTCGCATATGTTATTGGAAAATTGAGTGACATAAGAGTTAATATTTTTTGCTTTAGTCTCCAATTGCTCCATTCTCTTTTCTAATGCATTGAATCAAGCAGCATTCTTTGAAGAATCTTGCTAAATCAGAGAAACTATAGCATTAAACTGGTTGTTGTTAGAATTCCGTTCTTCCTTCATCAAAGTTATCATATTTTGCAGCAGTTGGTTGATGTCCTCCTTAGGTGGGACAGTCATGATTTGCTTTTGGTTAGGGAACTGGTTGGTGGAAGTACCAGCTCCTTCCCTTGTTGAAATCTATTTTGAGCTGTCCCTCTTCATGCCTCCAACTAAATCTAGGGTTGGCCTTCCATCCCTCGTTATAAGTGTTGGAGTAGGGGTCCCATTTCTGATTTGATCATCCTGGATACACTACAGACACTTCTTCATAACGACTGGGGAAAACGTTGGATATGTGCATCACTAACCACACGTATCACAACTGGGTGCAGTAAGATCCGTAGAAGATGTAGGGCGATGCACATTTAAGTTTTTCAACTTTGCAGTGATGAAAGACAACTGTGAGTTATTCTGCTCTCCAAAGAGTCAACTTTTGACTCCAAACTCTCCATTCTTTTGGCTTGGGCTGTTGTGGTGCTCAACTCATGCACTCTTCAGGTTTCTCTAACACTATATTATTGATGATTGAGAGCCATCTTCTTTATCAAATCCCATACTTCCAAAGCTGTAAGATAGATCAATGAACCTCCAGATGCCGCATTTAACATACCCTTGTCTTGACTTTTCATCCTGTCATAGAAATATTGCATTAATTGTTCATCAGGTATCTGGTGATGGGGGCATCTGGATAATATTTCTTGGAAGCGGTTCCAATATTCATAAAGAGACTCATTATAATCCTAGGTATGTTGAATAAATCTCCTTCCTCATCGATGAAGTTCGGTAAGCTGGAAAGTACTTCTCTAAGAAAGCCTTCCTCAAATTGGCCCAACTATGGTAGGCATTCGCCACATGCCATGGATGACTCATATACGACTCTCTTGCTTTTCCTTCCAAAGATAGGTGAAAAACCTTCCATAGCACTTGATCAAGTGAAGCTCCCACTGGTTTCATACTCTAACAGATCATAGATAAGGATTGCAAATGCATGTAGGGATCCTCTCCTGTCAAGCCATGAAATTTAGGAAGAGAATTAATGATTAATCCCTTAACTTCAAAATTAACATCAAAATTAAGACAAGCAATACTAAATGGATCATAATTCACATCAGAAGTTGTTACTTCCCTAATAGTTCTTCTTCTTTGATTCCTATATTCACTCCTTCTAAAGGATCACTCTCACTACTTTGCCTACTAGACTCTCCATCAATAGCTAATTTACTTCTCTCTTTTGCTATTCTCTCCTTTCTAATCTTCCTTAAATGTCTCTCAATTTCAGCATAGAAAGGCAGGAGTTTCGCTTTCTAGGGCATGCACAAGAATAACTCATAGGAAAATAAAAAATAACACAAATTAACTCGCAAGCACACAAACTCGAATAAAAGATGAGATGTGATGAATGCAAGTGTATGGTGTGTGAAAGTATCTATGAAAATATGTATGTATAGATCAAAAAGTAATCAAATAAAGACTCAAAAAATATGTGAATGCAAAAAGAATGCTAAGTATGAAAAGTCTAATTATGGAAGTATGTTTTTGTTTGTGTTTTCAAAATTTTATGCTATGCAAAAAAAATTTAAAATCCTATACTATTGACAAGTATGAAATTAAACTATCTAAAATGAAATCTAGAAGAAAATGTTCCTAACGTAAATGAGAAACAAAGATGACAATGGCTAACTTAAAGAAAACCAATTGCTTAGTTCCCCGGCAATGGAGCCATTTTGATTCGTCATTTTGTCTTTCGTTCTTACCCTTAAAGGTCAAATCAAAAATTTAATGCCAAGGATTGCAATATATAATGCAACCTCGGGTCGTCTCACTTAATTGAAACCGGGGATAAAATCCACTAAGTTTCCAAAAAATCAACCTTAAGGGACCCCTTAAGTCCAAGGATTTTAATTAAATAACCCATTAATTAAAACCTCGTTAAAAACCTTAGTGTGCGGAATGGACATGTTCATGCATTTGGTCATCGGATCAAACTAGATCATTCATATCAAACACAACCATGCAAATAATCAGGATCAATGCAATCACCTAAGACATATATGAGACCTCATATATTCAAGCACAAGAATCCACATAAACAATATCCAAATCGCAAAATATTGTTCAACACACAATTAAACCCTAATCATGCTAGTCTAACCATACCATTATAATCTCTAACCAAAAGTTTTACAATAATATAACTAAACGTTCAGACAATATTTGAGTACTCCCCTTTGACGCCCATGAACTCAAGCCATGGCTAGATCTTCGAGAGGATCGAAACCTTAGCTGAACATAACTCCGGTGATTTCCATCACTGCTAGGATTCCGATGCTAAACATAGCTTCAAAGACTGACGAGGGAGGTGGCATTAAGTGACTGGCGATCGATGAATAGTGATGATCGAGGTAGATGGTGAAGGTGGCACGGTGAGATAGTCCGTCATCTCTGGTGGCTCCGAATATGGTTTTTGTCTGCGTGTATTTGGTGTTCTCCTTGTGTAGCCGACCTCCCAAATGACCTAATTTAGTAAATATTTAAAGAACCGAGACTGGTTGGGTTAGCATAGTGAGGGAAATTTCTATTTGAAGTCCGGGTGCTCGCATGCACGTCTCGACGTGCGAATTAATGTGCGCCGCGGCGTACTCATTTTTTGACGTCGCGGCACATTATTTCTAGCTCGCTCGCCGCGGCGAGGCGAATGGTGTGCACCGCGACGTGTTGTCTTTTACATGCGTCGCGACGTGTGAGTGGACGTGTTGACTTTCTGACCTCTTTGACTCCGTTTTTCCTGCAAAATAAAATAGCAACTTGCAGTATCAATTGTTTTTAGGAAAAATTATAATGCAATTAATATCAATTTGTAACAACTTTACTAACAATTTGCAATTCACAAGAGCTAATTATAGGGAATCAATTTAAGCACAAAAATCATCAATTAGGAGTCAAAAAGTACTTTAACAATTACAAGAATGCAGCCAATTAATAATGTAAACTTGAGCTTAATCAGTTCATCACTAGCATCTGTCTGTAAGACACTTTGGCCTTGTTCAGGAATATTTAATGGTGGAGGATCCTAACAAATCTGTTTTAGATGCTGGACAGCTGTTGTTTTCACTTTTCCCTAAACTGGTGGATTCTTATGTAAGAGCTTAGATAAGCATGATGTGAAGGTTGCCACATGTGGAATGAAATCTCGAATGTAATTGACAATCCCAAAAAATTGTTAAATTTGTTTTACCGAGAGATTTTCATCAGGAAATTGTACTAATTCCTTTGCTGGTAGAATCCATCTTTAAATTGCATTCCAAGAAATTCGATTTCAGATGTACCAATTATGCTCTTTGAGACCGAAAGCATAATCCCATACTGTTGGGTCAAGTCCAAGAATTGTTGAAGAAGGGCCTGATGTTCCTCATGGGTCTTTGAAAACAGTAAGATATCATCAATGTAAATCAATGCACTGTTGAGGATAGGTTTATAGATCTTGGTAATGGATTTTTGAAATAGTGATGGTGCAACCTTTAATCTAAAGGGCATCACAGTCTATTGGTACTGAGCATTTGGGAATGCAGAATACAGTTTTATAACATTCCTCTGGGTTAATACCCAACTGCTAAAAACCTGCTTTCAAATCAAACTTCAAAAATTCTAAAGCTTCCTTGAGAAAGAGTACCTGTGTACTGATTTCAGGCAAAGGAAACTTATCATCTTGTAGAAATGCATTCAGTGGCTTGTAGTCTATTACTAGACGTGTTGGACCCTGATCCTTAAGTGGAATTTAGAAATATTATGAGTGTTTTTATATATGTATTGTGTGATAGATGTTATTGTGCTTTAAAAAAAATTGATGAGAAAATAATGGATTGGTTTTGATGACTTTGACATTTGAGTAGATTTGTATGGGTCATGAAAGTTAAAAAGAATGAGTTGATTGAAATGGAAGTTGAAAAGTAAGAAATAAATAGTAAAAGTGTGAGAATTTGGAGAATTAAGAAAGTTTGACTTTTTGGGGATGAATAGTAATAGATAGTTGACTTTTTTTATTTAGGCAGATTTTGAGAAAATAATCTTCATAAAAATTGTAGCTTCTGTTGCCATAAAGTATGATATTTTTCGTTATCGGAATTGAAAGTTATGATCTTTCAAAATTAAGGTTATTTTTTCTTTGTTTTTTAAAATGCTCTTAAGTGTAGGATTACGTATGCAGTGTTTTGAGGCAAATTTTGGACTGATATGTTATGAATTGAGTTAAGTGGTCTACATGGAAGTTGTAGCTTGTCTTTCAATCTTTCCAACGCTATAAAGTATGCAATTTTTGGCTGTGAGAATTGGAAGATATAAAATTTGGAAGTTTGGATGTGGTATAGGATGACCATTAGCTGGCATAAACTTTGACTGAAAAATTGACCTAGTTAGAGGTTGAATTTGCTTTTAAGTTCTTTACGAAAGTTTTAGATTATGTTTTGATCTTTCCATTGATATAAAGTATGGAATTTTTGGACAAGGGAGTAGAAAGTTATGATGTTTAGAAATTCTGATGTTGTTTAGGGTGAAGTTGACGAACAATCACTTTATGTGGACTTTTTGACCCCTTTAGAGGCTGAATTGGTTTTTAAGTCCTTCATGAAAATTGTAGAGCTCTCTTTTATCTTTATTTTTATACCAAATTTGTAAATTTTGGAATTCTGAGTGAAAAGTTATGAATTTTTGAAATTCAGTGGTTTTTAATAAAAAAAGAAAAAAGAAAATCGGATGAGCAGGTTGCGATCGCGACCGGCTGTTTTTGAACCGGACGCGAGCCGCGATCGGCTCCTGACCGCGAGCCGTCACGTATGTGACTCAGCTCGCCAGCTCACTAGACCCTCCTTCACTATTTTGCTCCTAACTTTTCCGTCCGACATCCGATTGACCTGATTTTTGAAGCGTTGGATTCCTAAGACATCCATCTATCTCTCCATACCAAATTTTTGAGATTAATTTGAAAAATATTGATTGAATCACAGTGAGAGGATCAATTATAAGAGTATAATTTGGATATTTTTCAGAACATGCATCAGTAATTTGGAGATATATTGATCTGTACAACTTCGATTAAGTTGATTCTTATTGCTAATTAAACTACAAACATGGGGCTACAAGTTATCTGGAGGACTCAAATTTTAATTCAGTCCCTAAGACTTTCAATTTCTGTATCGAGGTTAAGTTTAGTGTTCAGTCTTAGATTAGTAAGAGCTGAAAGTATTTTGGCTATAACTTTTGCTCTAGTTATCCAAATGAGATGATTCTTGATTTAGATTAAACTAGAGAGATAAGGCTACAATTTGTTTGAAGAAAATGAATTTTAATTCAGCCTCTAAGATTATCAATTTTCGGATGGAAGTAAATCGCTGGAAAATGTTTCAGCATAGGGATAGTTCGAAATGTTTAGAGTATAATTTTTGGCGTAGTGCACCAAATTAATTAATTTTGGTGGCGTTATGAAATTGAGACTATAAGAAACATTTCTCAAGAAGGAAGTTTTAGCAAATTCCTTCAAATTGATGATTTGAAAAATGTCCTAAGTTAAGCATGATTTGATAAATTTTGAGACTTTGATTTATTTTATGATTTTGAAGATTAATTAGCATGTTAATGTGAATGATTCGCATGCTAAATTGAGTAGGAGTATATGGGAAATATTGATTGGATTAATTAAATTAAAGTGTTAGCAATTAAAGTGTAAAGAAGGCATGAAGGGCAATTTTGGAAGTTTACTTAAGGAGTTAAGTTAGTAGGCTAATAAGGAGGGGCATTTGGGTATTTTAGCACTCATTAAATGAAACAAGAGGAGTGGCTATCGTTTTTAAGTTGGAGCAGCCGAAACTTTAGAGGAAAAGAGCAAAATGAAAGAAAAAGAAAGAAAGAAAGATGGGTTCAGTGGAGAAGAAGGAAGAAGAAAGAGAGAAAGCTAGGGTTTGGATTTTTTCTTGGGTTTCAAGCAAGATTTTAAGTAGATTCAAGGGGAAAAGTGTGGAAGAAGACAAGAGCTTCCTTCCAAGTTAAGAAAATCCGAAAATGGAGAAGAAATAAGGTAAGAGAAATTTATAAGCTTTGAAATTTTAATGAGTTTGTAGTTTAGATAGCTTGGAAATGTTATTGGTTTGCGTTTTCTCAAGTCATTTTTTGAGATTATATGGTTTAAATTGCTCAATTTTGGATGGTTATTAATTAGGGTTTATGTCATGAATTAGGGAATTAAGGAAAGGAATGGAGAAATTGAAGCTTTGGACAAGTTTCAAGCATGGAATTGAGGTGGGTATCATGTTTATAATTTGATTTATAAGCTATATATGAGTTTTCGAAAAATAAAGAAAGCAAAAATTGTTTTTTTAATTATTATTTTCGAATGATTAAATTCATTGATTTTGTAATGATTTAAGAAATTGCTACAATGGTTAAATTGATTGTTTTCGAATGATTAGATAAATTGCAAAAATTGTTTGGGATGATTTGATAAAATCGATAGAATTGTTACATTCTTTTGTTTGTATGATTTGCTAATTATGAAAAATTGATGCATTCTTTGACTTTGATGTTTGTGAATCCTTTAGATTTGAATGTCTGAATAATTGCTATATGAATTTAATTGTTATGTGAATGTTGAAATTTTGGAAAATTATGAATGGAATTTGTGTGTTATGACATAATATGAAAATTAGATTTTCAAAATGTGCCTTTGGGCAATCCGATTTTCAAATATAAGTTATGTGTTATATGGGTTTGGTTAGGTCCCATAAGTTTGAGTCAAGTACACTTGTCTTCTTTTTAAAGGCTTCGCCCACCTGCCCGCTAGTAGCATTGGAGCTCCGATTTCGGACTCCCATAAGTTCACGGCTACACTGGACCGCTATGCGAGAAAGTGTAGTACGTTCTGTTCACGGCTGCACAGGACCATTATGTAGGAATGTGCAGTACGTTCTGTTTTAGGCCAACCCAAACTATTTCGATGTGTCTTATGCTTTTGTTTTTGTTTCTAAGTGTGATTGCATTTCATGGTTTAAAATTGATTTATGAATTCTTTGAAACTGAAAAATTGTGAAAAAGAAGCTTTTGATGAATTTTATGTTGTAAAATGCTTATAAATAAAAAATGAGTTTTGCAAATGTTTTTGCTTATTGTTCATTTTATAAACATGTTGTCCACGAGCTGTAAAGCTCATTCCCCATTCATCCCCATCTCCAGGTTTCGAGCAAGAGATCGGATGAAAGAAAATCAAGGTTTTTGTTCGATTTTAGTTATCTTGTGTTTTGTGTAGTATGGATTTTGGTATGGGTTATGTATAAAACTTGGAATGCCATTAATGGTTTGTAAGCATTTATTTCATGATGTATATGAATTATGAATTTATGTATGAAATTGAGTTATAAATTTATGTATGATTATGAGATATAAATTGTGATTGTATAGGAATATGATTGGTTTGCGTTTTGGATTGACTGATGATAATGTATATTGAATTGAGATATGATTGTGACTTGGATATGGATGTTTCTGGTTATGATTGAGAATTATTGAAGTGTTAGGTATAGAATTGTGTTTGTTTATGCTGAGATTTCGGACAGGAGGTCCAATGAATTGTGTGAATTGATTTAGTATATAGAAGTGAGTTTAAAATGATTTGCAGGTTTTTGAGATTTTTAAAATACAGCCGTTATGCTGCCCAATTTTTGAAAAAGAACAAATAAGATTTTGGTTATTAGATGAATTATGGGATATGTATGAATGTATAAGAAGAACTTTTGGAATTGAGTTTTTGATTGAGGATAAGTTTCCA
>JAOTAZ010080344.1:0-13082 GCA_025629785.1 Erythroxylum oxycarpum | reverse complement strand
CTCTTTTTCCTTCCCCCTGCCTTGATCCGATGGGCAGGGCGGTCGGTCAAGAACCCGAACGCCTTTCTTCCTCCTTTTGAGAGGCGGCTCCACCTCTTCCTCTCCCTCCTCAACTATCACTACCGATCGCTCGGGGGCAGCTATCCGAATAAGTGCAACAGATGGCTTGGGAACAGCTGCCCGAACAAGTGCGGCAGATGGTTCGGGAACAGCGGGCTGAGTGACGCCTTGCTCGGGCACCGGTGGTGGAGCAACCTCGGTGCTGTTCTCCCCTCTCTTTGCCTTCGACTTCTTAGCTTTCGACTAGCCTTTGGAGGGTTTGGAGGGTTCGGGAAAATCATCGATCCTTGCCATATCTGCATACCAATAAAAACAGGTCAGGCATTGAAAATAGTACGCGGGCAAGCGGTAAGTGAGTAGATTACAAAGAGTCGACCAGAAGGTATAATCTCTTCTCCTAGCCCTCTAATTCGTGGTGGGGGGTCGATTAAAAATGAATCGGCTGAGGCCCCCCCCCGGTACCCCATGATGAGGCGATCGAAGTTGTATCGACCGAGCGTCTTAATGCGATCGACCACCTGCCATTCTTCCCTACTGAGGAGCAGACTCGACATATTGTTCCATTGCTCGGCTAGGGGATACCTCCACGGCCTGGACTCAAAGGGCGATCCTGGAGGTCTCACAAAGAAGTACTTCGTCCGCCAAGCCTGGACTTTGGAAACGGTCCTAGCAGGACGGTAACGGGCATCTCTATACTGGAGGTGGGGGACCCCGGCCCTAGCGCTCAAGCTTTGATTCATCCGCAAGAAATGGCGCATAATGCCGATCGAAGGAAGGCACCTAAACTGATGACACAGCAACGCCAGGCCATTGATAAACCTCCAGTCGTTCGGAGGAATCTGGCTCGGCCTCAACTGGTAGGCGCAACACACCTCGTCAATAATAGAGGCATAGGGGAGCTTCGCACCACCGGCCGAGAAAACACTGTCTGAAATAGAAAAGTACCCTCCCGGATTACTATGAATCCGTTCGCTCCTGGCGGCCAGTATGGGTCCCCACGCCGTAGGGATGTTGTTCTTGATGATCGATCGATTTAAATCCTCCACGGTCATTGTGGATGGGTCATTCGGCGGACTCTCGACAATCTGCCCGTCCTTTCGGGCGCTCGCCCCTATTTTCGCAGTTCCCCCTGCCTCAGGCGCCTCATTCCCGCCGGCCTCCGACATTTTAACCATTTCTGCCGCTACTACTAGCGACCCAGCAGTCTGGGAGACCCTTTCGGCAGTTTCCTCCCTGGAACTAACTTTCTCTCTAGGACTAACTGACAACATCACTAAGGAAAAAAAATGTGAGGGGAAAGGGTTAGAGAAAGGACGTACCTAGTTTATTGATGGAAGTCGAAAATTTGAAGGCAGCGGAAAGAAAGCTCCGGAAACTGAAAGCAAGAGGGTGCAAAGGAAAGCATAATGGAAACCGAAAAATGAAATAAGCGTGAAGAAAGTCTGTAGTTTATCAATCCTGAGTATTTATAGAGGATTTACTGAACGGACGTTCCAACCAATGCTTGACGCGTGGTAAACATCCGAACCAACGCGGACACGCGGCTGAATCTAAGTTGAAGTGAATTAGGGTTGTTTGAAAACCAAAACGGCACACTAACTGAAGGGACACGCCTGACGGCTGCACAACAGTTAAAAGGACGCACCCGACAGCTGTACAGTAGCCAGAAAGATGTACGTGACAACCTGTGAGAAAACACGAGCTGTCAGTAATGATCACGCCTAGAGCTCTATTTAACTTTAGCCATCCAGTAGATCGGTCCTACTACTACGCTTCCCTGACTGACTTTATCGCTACACCCGATCGACCTGCCATATTGCTACAGCCGATCGGATGGTTACCTGAGACACTACACCTGCTCAACCGGCCGCATTACAACGGAATCGGTTGATCGAGCCTAGCACGAGCTACCTGAGAAACATGCTGTCTCATACTTATGTACTCCTTCGACCCTTCCTTTAGCTCAGACTCGAGGAGTAGGGGGGACTTATGGTCGGGTTGGTTGTGCTAGGCTCAGGCCCAACTCTACACGTCCGCGGCCCATCAGGAGTTAGTCTCCTGTGCAAACACAAAGATCTATGTAAAGACCTAAACCTAGCATCCACGGCATATATAAGGTACTATTTTACCATGATACAGGTATGAGATTACAACTCTAGTTTCTTCTCTATTCTCAGCGACCGAAACTCTCTCAAAAGACTAACTTGAGCGTCGGAGGGGCCTTTCGGGAACCAAACCCCGCGAGTCTTTACTTGTTTTGTAGGTATTCAGCAGCCAAAGCCACACAGAATCATGGATCCAAACAATGATGTTCAGCCCCAGCAAAATTCGACTGAACCACTAATAATGAAAAAGGAAGACATTTTTCCTCCATCAACAATGTGCTATCATATCATGGTATCAGAGCCTTGATTATAAAAACTGAAATTTTTTCCAAACACAAGATCATCAACCTTTTTTAACAAAAAAATGTCACTCTTTCCAAATGGGAATTTTAGCCCAAAATATTTGAATGAGGTGGAAGATATGCTCACTACAAATTTAATCAAATAATTATGAACCTTAACTCTATAATTGCAAGCATAACAATGTTACATGTACAACATATATCAAGCGTATTATAGTTTATATAATTAATTTATTGTCTAGCGCTTGATTAATAATGAATCTTCCTAAAATTGGACATATCATAACATACCACTACAAGAAAATAAGGAATTGATGACGGAAAAATAACGATGGAAAATAAACTGTTGCAAATTACTGATTGTTTTTATTTGGCTGTCAAAAAAGTTGATGGAAAAATATAATTTAGTGACGGAACAATACCGTCGGCAATCAAGGTGGGAATTGATGGCAGAAAAAATGAAGTTTTGACTTTTCGGCAGAATATTACTGATCTAAAATTCCGTCGATAAATTTTCAACCTATACGTCGTCATCTGCTTGCAGTTGAACATTATTAACTTAAAGAAAACGACATTGTTTGGTTTAAGAAGAAAGAAGGAGAGCCGACGGTAGGGGGGAAGGGTCTTCGGGTGTGTTTTAATATAAACAAAACAACGTCGTTTGGCGTTGGCTCTCCTTCTTTCTTCTTCTCCTCCCTGCTATGTCTGATCCTCCAGTGATTTCTCCTCTCCTATCTGTGGTTTGTCGTCGGCGTTGTCATCAATTCGTGCTACCTCAGAATTTCGTCCTCTTCTCTCACCATTGTTGCATTTTCGTGGAGGTATAAATTTCACCGTGGTTGTTTTGTGTTCATTAAATTTGTTTGTATCTTTGATTTGTTTTGTATGTTTAAGTATTTTGTGAATGGATAACAACATTTAAGGTTGTAATGTTAGTGATAGAAGATTCAGTTTTCAAATTTGGTTGTGATGTTGGGATGGTTTGTTGATGCATGTTAGGTGTTTGATGAAATGCCTCTTGTTTGGAAAATTGTATTCATAAGAAGATGAACTTTATTTGTTAAGACGAATGAGTTAATGCAATAGAAGAATAATCAAAATTGACAAGCTGAATCTAAGCTTAAGACTTGGTTAAATCTTCCTAAAAGTCATAGAACCATAAAGAACAAATGCTAAAAGTTAAGTGAAAGGTTGATGGTAGTTTTTTTCAGTATGCAAAGTACATGTAGTGGAGAAAGACACCGTAATAGGTAGGAATTGACTATGATAAGAAATTCTCACTTATTGTGAGGTTTACATCATTTTAACTAATTTTAGGTTTGGTGGATAATGAATCTTGATTTAATCAAATGCATGTAAAGAATGTCTTTTTAAATGGAGAACTAGATCAAGCAATTTATATGGAACAACCAATAGCAATGCTTCATAAAGACCAAAAGTAAAAAGTTCATATTGTTAAAGTCAATCTATAGTTAAAAGATCCAACATTACATATGTAACTTTGTTATTATACGTGGAAAATATTTTGATATCTAGTAAAAACAATGAATTTGCTATTAAATAAATAAATTAGCCATCAACCATGTTTAAAATGAAAATATGGGTGAGCCTACATACATCTTTGGGGGTCACTAAGAATCATTCAAGAAGATCATTGTCACTTCTATAAACTATATACATATTAAGAAGATAGTTGAACAATACAAATATCTAAGATTATAAGTTGGTTTTGCCTATTGCTAATGGTGAATGCCTATTTAATAGGCAATATCCTCAACTGTTATAAGAAGAGGAAGAGATAAAGGTGGTTTCTTATTTTAACGCAATTGGTAGTCTTATATAAACTATATTTTAAATGAAATTGGATATATGTTTATTATTAGGATAACTAGTAAATATTGATTGAATCTCAAATAAATGCATTAAGAAGCAATAAAGAGAACATTCATATTACTAGAGACCCTAAGTATCAATGTAAACCAAACACAAAGGTACCAAGTATAATTATATCAATAACATAATAAAGAAATAGGAATGAATATGGAGTATATTTCTACGAGAAAATTGATTATAAATCATATAAGTAAGTTGAATATTAGAGATAAGTTTTATTTACATGTTATGTTATTAGAATTCCTTTATGTTCTTAGCATAATTTTGAGAGTATTTAACTTGTATTTTGAGTATTTTTATATGCTTTGGTACTTAGTGTAGTTAGTACTTACTGTAGTAATTTTGAGTTGAATCATGATACCATATTTCCAAATACAGGGACAATGTAGGAACCAATATGTTAAGTGAAAATCCATAAATAAATGTACTTACTAACTTTTCTAAATGTTATTAATGTCCTTTATTTGTTTGTAGAAATGTAAATAATTATAATATTCAAAATTCTAATTGTGAAATAAAGGTGAATATTCATTTGCTTACTCTTTTCTCCTTTATTTAAATGATGCAATGTTTGACCTTGTGAATCCTAATTGTCTAGGTCTTCTAATTAGACATTTACTAATACTGGATGTAGATACTTTATTTTCAGTGGCCTTTCTTCTTTTTCATTGCATTTTACATCTATAATTCGTAATTAATAATTTGAAAATTTTAAAAATATTTGAATTGAGTGTAAATAAAAATAATATATAATTACCTTTACAATTTCATGTTGCCTCAAAGGTTAATCTTTATTTTTGCATACTCTTTCATCATGAACAACTTCCTAACAATGTTGTCATCTCACAATTGCTCCTACCTTGCTCAATATGTTTGAATTTCATGGTTCTTCACCTTTATCCCTTCTTCTAGCCTTTATAGGTCTTTTAGGTTTCTTATTGATCAAAGGAGGTAATACGAGCAACAAATTTTTAGTCTTTGGTCAAAAATTTTCACCTCTAATGAGTTCTATAGAATATTTGTAACTCTTTAAATAATAATCATGTTTGAAGTATCAGTTCACTATAATATGTAATTCATTGCATGCTTAATAGAATTCTTATTAATCCGTAAATTCTAAAATGATGGTTTCTTGATTCTAAATAAAAACAAAATTGCCTATAAAATGCATGACTTCGAACTTCAAACTCCCATTAGGCTTAGTAATATAGTTCTTTGTATCTTATTATGAAAACTCTTTCCAAATAGAGGGATAATGTGGGAACCAATACGTTAAGTGAAAAACCATAAAATAAATGTACTCGCTAACTTTTCTAAATGTTATTAATATCCTTTAATTGTTTGTATAAATGTAAATAATTATAATATTTAAAATTCTAATTAGGAAATGAAGGTGAATATTTATTAGCTTACTCTTTTCTCCTTTATTTAAATGATGCAATGTTTAACCTTGTGGATCCTAATTGTCTAGGTCTTCTAATTAGACATTTACCACTACTGGATATATCCCGCTTTCTAAACTGTGAACAATTTTGTTCTTAGTTGTAGGAACTCATTTGTGGGTAGTATTTCTATTTAGAAGGAGATTGAAGAGAAACTTTTGCAAGTATTCAAATGACATTCATTTCCTTATATTTTTGACAATGTCAACAATGAATTTCCACACAGTTTAATCGAATTTATATAAGTTTCTATATTTTTCATTCTAGCTCCGTCATCATCTTCTTTCACGTATTTCAGAAAGATCCTTCTGCGTGTCTATTGAGGTAAGTGATTTTGTTTTTTACTACGTTTTTGTGAACTTGGTTTAGTTTGGGTATTTGCTTGCAGTTTAAACTTTCCATATGAACTTCCTGCATTTTTAATTTAAATGACCTGCACGAACTGAAACTTGTTTGTGGTATAAACTTCGATTTATTAATGAATTAATATAGTATAATAGGTTGACTTATATTGCAGTTCCAATTACCTTAATTATGTCAATCCGTTATTTCATTGATGCTCTTTGAAATGATTAACTTCTCTTTACTATTCATGTGCGAATTTTTACACGCATCCTTTTAAAATTGTATATGTTAAAATAATTTATTAAAATAAGTATTCATATTTTTATGAACACTTATTGTATTTGGCACTAGTACATATTTAATATAGGTTAAATATCAAACTTTTAACATTAATTCTCTTCTAACATATATGATTACAAACATATATGTTCGATCTTCAGTTTAAAAATATTTTAGATCTCAACCCATAAACCTTAACCCATAACCTGTGATGGAACTCCCATGAGGCTCATCGGTGAAAAATACCAGGAGCCTAGGAGTCACAACGAGAACTTGTTCTCTGAATTCACAAGTCTTATCTAAGATGTTTTGTAATCTTTAGTGAACATGAATGATACTAACTATAGAATCATTGTTTTCAATTAACAGTTTGCAGAAATAAGTAATGTTGATAGATCTTGGACGTATAAGTAATGTTGATAGATCTTGGACGTATAGACGTTTAACACCTGATGGTTTCATTAATCCTGAATTTATTGAGGGAGTTGAAGCTTTTATTTATTATGCATGTTCTCAACTTGCATATATAGATGTACCAAAGATCAAAAGTCCATATAAAAGGTACAAACATAAATGTTTCCTTCTTATTGATGAAGTTAACGAGCATTTGCAGAGAAAAGGGTTTGTCCCCAATTATTTTGAGTGGACACGACATAGGAAACCGTTGATTTGTAGCACCTCAAGGGGTAATCAAACACAATCATCTGTCAACTTAAATGAGTTTGAAGAGAGGATTCAATTTAGAACAAATTATGTGGATGGAACTGAAAATCGGTACATGCAAATGGTTTATGATGCAGCCGATTATACATTTAAAGAAAATAGAGAAAATCTTGAAGAACCTAACCCACATGCAAAATAGTTTTTTGACTTACTACAATTAACTGAGCAAAAATTATGGCAAAATTGTGAGATAATGACCCAATTGTCTTCAATTGCTCGAATTTTGAACATAAAGTTTGAAAGGCATATTTTAGATCGTAGTTTTGATAAAATTCTTGAATAGTATAATGAATCATTGCCTCCTGATCATATAAGGGTTGATAGTTATGAAGAAACTTATTAGGGGTCTTGGTTTGCCTGTTGAAAAGATTGATTGATGCAAATTAGGATGTATGTTATATTGGAGAGATGATGTAGAATTGCTAGAGTGCAAAATTTGTGGTCAATCTAGATTCAAGCCTAAAAAGCGTTCTATGAAACAAAAATTAGTACCCTAAAAGTATATGTATTATTTCCCGCTAACTTCGAGACTTCAAAGTCTATATGCTTTTGATGTTACTGCATCTCACATTAGATGGCATGATGAACACGAACAGGAAGATAGAATAACGAGTCATCCATCATATGCTTATGAGAACAGGAAGATAGAATAATGAGTCATCCATCATATGCACTGGCATGGAAATATTTCAATGACACTTATCTTGAGTTTGCAGCTGAAAGTTGAAATATTAGGTTGGGATTGTCGACAGATGGATTCCAACCTTTTAGTCAATCTGACCAGCAATATTCATCATGGCCAATCATAATTACTCATTATAATTTGCCTCCATAGATGTGTATGAAAGATGTATATATGTTCTTGACAATGATTGTGCCAGGGCCTACAAATCCAAAGCATAAAATTGATGTATTCTTACAACTATTGATATTTTAATTGCAACATCTTTAGAAATATGGTGTTCAGATATATGATGTGTCTTTGAAATAGAATTTTATGTTGAGAGCAGCTTTGATGTGGACCATTAGTGATTTTTGACATATGCCATGTTGTTTGGATTGAGCACAGTAGGAAAATTGGTTTGTCCTTATTGTGGCAATGATTTTGATGCATTTTATCTTCCAAACTAGGGCAAAATATGTTGGTTTGACAATCACAGGAAATTTCTTCCTCCAAATCATCCATTTAGACGCAATAAACAAAAGTTCATTAAGAATAGGATGGTAAGAACACCTCCTCCCCCTCACAAAGCTGGTAAAGAGATTTTGCATGAGGTTGAGGAATTAGGCTTGCTGAAAGTTACAGAATTTGAAGCTAATGAAGTAAATACAAGAATTAGTAAAAACTTTGGTTGGAGAAAACGAAGCTTCATTTGGGATTTGCCACATTGTAAAAATAATTTGATACGTCATAATCTAGATGTGATGCATATTGAAAAAAATATTTTTGAAAATTTGTTCAATACCATAATGAATATTAAAGGGAGGATAAAAGACAATGCAAAATTACGATCTAATTTGTAACTTTTTCATAGAAGGAAAGAGTTATATAAAGATGTTCGCACCGGTAAATATCCGAAAGCATGTTACACTTTGGACAAATACTAAAAGGAAATATTGTGTGAATGGTTGAAAAGTCTAAAGTTTCCCAATGGTTATGATTCAAACTTTGCAAGGTGTGTAGATATGAGGAAGTACAAATTATTTGGGATAAAAGTGAGGATTGCCATGAGTTTATGCAAAGGCTAACTCCAATTGCATTTTGGGAGTTGCTATAGAATAAGGTTTAGGAACTAATAATATAAATAAGTTTGTTTTTCAAAAGTTTAACATCATCTGAAATCAAGTTGGCTGAAACGGAAAAACTAGAAAGGGAAATTCCAGTAAGTTTGTACAAGATAGAATGGATTTTTCCTCCAAGCTTATTTGACTGTATGGAGCATATACCTGTGCATTTAGCATACGAGGCAAAACTAGCTGGCCCAGTTCAATATCAATGGATGTATCCGTTTGAGAGGTAATTCAAATTCAAATTATTGTAATTGAAGTAATAACATGTTTTAACTAGTAACGTTGGACCTCGTTTGTTTTTAGAATTCAACACTTGCTCTGATATCACCTATGTTGGATCTGATATCACCTATATTGGATCCTGTTTTCGAAACCTAACTCTTGCTTTGATACCCCTCATGTTGGACCCCGCTTGATTCTGGAATCCAACTCTTGCGAAAACATGAAACATGCCCTGATATCACAATATGTTGGGCATCGCTTGATTCCAGAGTCCAACCCTGTCTCTGATACCATAAATATTGGATTTCGTTTTCAGAACCCAACTCTTGCACTAATACCAGACATGTACTCTTGCTGAACCATCAAACATAATCTTCTCCATTTCTTCGTATTTCCGGAGCCCAAACATCTGGAGTCATAAAACGTGAGCATATCATCCTATAGGGTTATTTCATTTATCATTAGTTCACTTTCATTTTTATAACATCCCAAAAATTTACAAACTATTATTATACTGAACAGTATACTATACTCAAACTCATGTCTCCTATTTGTGAACAGAATTTGGGACCCTTCAGGCTGGAATTTCAATTTGATTTCTTTAAATAAATTGTAGCTTCATGTCTCTAGTTTGTTTTGAAGCAATAACCATCTTAATCAGAGATCAAGATATTCTTAAAATCCCAAAGTATATTCATAACCTAATCATGCTCTCCCAACCGATTCCTCACTTTCTCTCCATAAAAAATTTTCAAATCAACTCCAAAGGATACAAATTTTTATGGAGAGATAGATACATGTATTATGAATCTATTGCTTTAAGAATCACCTCATTTGGAGGTCAGATGAGGAAGTTATGCCCGAAAGAATCAAACATGTTTATATACCCTCAATCAAATTTGTACCTATCATGGCGCGATTGCCATAACTTTCACCCAAGATGTCTGATTGATGTCGTTTTTAAATGATTGGAAATAGGACATCGATATCTACAACTTTCATAAAGACCACAAAGTGAGATTCGACCTCTAAGATGGTCAAAAATTTCCATTTACTGGAGCTATACAGTGAATGTCTGTTTAACAGACATTATCGGGCCTGGGAGCTCTTTTTCACTCGAGAAGGTCTGGTTAACGGACATGGGCGATGCTAAGGGTCATTTTTAACTCGAGAAGGTCCGTTTAATGGACCTAAAGTCCATTTAATAGACATAAGGGTTCCCCAAACCCCTCCAAAGCTTCTCCAATGCTTCCTACATCCAATCTAACATCATATTCACTCACAATCTTCTTAAATTCAACCCTTCTAGTGTAAAACCACTCCATATCAATTCAAACACCAAATCTATCACATAAAACTCTCATTTCTCAACCCATTTGATTAATCAAAACCACACATTCTCATCATTTAGCATAACTGTCATGTGAATACATTCCATGCAACATCACATCTTGTAACGATCATATCTTTTCACTCCGGCATTCAAAAATTACGAATTTTATAGCGTTGGAAAGCTAAAAGGATCATATACATCTTCTAAGAAGACAATTTTGACTAGTTCTATATAGATTATTCCATTATTTTCCTAAAAGTCAGAACACCAATCTTATCCCTCTGAAAACTTGCAAAACCTTCCCAACTTTACTTTCTCTATCACAACATCATTCATAAAAATTCAACTACTAATTGGAATTCATCAAACTCTCAACCTCAATTCATTTGACTCTTCATATTCAACAACATCTCATCATTCATAACATTCCTATCTTTCTTTTCCATAGTGTCTCACTTATATATATAACAATAGTTCATGTTCAAGATTCATCAACTCAAGTGGATAGCTTCTTCAATTATATCTAATTTCAACTCACATAATCCATACACAATTCATATTTCAAATCTATACACAAATCCATATTTCATTAACATCATAAATTAAGAGTTTTACAAACTTCAATGGGTATTCCGCTCCACAATACAATATTCACGAAATCACAAAATACATAAAAATACTTGAACTATAATTGTTCAACAAGTAATTACAGCCTTATTTTACATAAATTATTCCAAAACAAAACAAAACATGCAAATATTAAGTAATGCTTTCACTCTCTTTCACTCGATCTCATTTTTTTCACCTGGAGATGGGAACGAAAGAGGGTGAGCTTAAAAGTTCGTGGGTAATAATTTATAACCGATAACAAGCAAAACCATTGAAATTATTCATTTGTCATAGAAAATTCCTATTGAATTCAAGAAAAGCATAGTTCTCAACCAATTCACAATAATACAAATCATGTACGCATCAAATTGACAATTCATAGATGTAATGCACAACAAATAGCTCGAGGGTTCCGTGGAACAAGACGGAGAAAATGAAGTTTACTCCGTGAACGAAACGAGTTCATTTTTCGAATCTCGTGGGCCACAAGTGGGCAACTGGGAGAAGGCTTTATGTCGACGTGCACGTGACTACAAAACAATTCCTCTCTCGCCCAAACACAATTAAATCTCATGCTCAATTCAATCATTCACAATCTCATATTCCCAAGCTTTTCTTCTTACAAAATGCCATGACACAATTCATTGGCATAACATGATCATACATCACAATGCATTTTTCCACATTCAGAACAATTCAAATCCAATCAATTAAGCATATCACACATATAAGCAAATTCTTTAAATCATTTAAAAGCAATCTATGCACATTTATGAAGTACTTGAAATCATTTTATTCTCTTGATTTGGAAAAACTTTAATGGTTTATTATTCAATTATAAACATGAAACCCACCTTAATTTCCTTGCTTGAAACTTTGCTAAAAAAAAGTCTCTCCCCTTGCTCCCCTTGCCTCTTTTGATTTCCTTCATCATTGACAAAGTCCCCAAATCAATAGGCATTTCAATTGAGAAAACCATAATACATATTCACTAAAATTGATCTTAAAATTCTTAAATCCATGCATTTCCTAAGCTCCATGAACTAAAATCTTTCCAAAAATCCAGAAGATTAAAATCGAACTTACCTTGAATCTTCACCAAATGAAGAATTTGTTGGCTCTGATGGAAGCTCTCATCATCCTCTTCGTTTTTTCCTTCTTGAACAACTTCAAATTCCTTCTTGAAAGCCAAGCAATGTTGAAACCTAGCCTTTTCTTCTTCTTTTTCTCCTATTCTCCACCGAATTCTCTTCTTTCTTCTCTCTTCTCTTTGTTTTTTTCCTATCAATTTCGTTCTTGCTTCTTCCTTGAAAGCAAGCCCACACATCTTATTTCAATTTTTCCATTAATGATTCTACAAAGACCCTTCTACTCTTTCTTATATGCCTTGTAACTTAAATGCTTAAGTGATCGTCCCAAAAAGCCCTCATACATATATACTCTTACTACTTAATTCAACTAAACCATAATTTAAAATCCTACCAACATTAACATAATAATTAACTCCAAATAAAATAATTAATCTAGCAAGACCTCAAAAATTATTTAAATTATGCTTAATTCCTTTCAAAAATCAAGACCTTTTTCTAATCATGTAATTGAAGGAATTTTATAACACTTCCTTCTAGAAAAATGTTCGTCATTGTCTTAATTTTCTAATGACACCAAAATCATTCAATTTGGTTTGGTAGTCTAAAAGTTATACCCCAAATATTTTCGGACTATTCTTATGCTGAAACAATATTCTGTGCTCAACTTCCATCCGAAAATTGAAATTCTTAAAGACTGAATTAGAACTCAATTTCATCAGACAATTTGTATCCCTAACTCTCTAATTTAATCCAAATCAAGAATCATCTCATTTAGATAACTAGAGCAAAAGTTATGGCTAAAACACCGAACACTACAAGAAAAATTAGTTTCAGTAACTATTATTAATGGTTGCTAAAAATAAGAAAATGGTCGTTAAAAGTTATAG
>JAOTAZ010080339.1:0-13082 GCA_025629785.1 Erythroxylum oxycarpum | reverse complement strand
AAATGAAAAATGATCCAACTTTCTCTTTTGAAGAAACAGTACAGGTACTTTCTTAACAAGGAAGGTTGCTTCTTTTCCCTATTTATTCCCCTAAATAGCTCGCTATTTTTTAATATTTTTCTGGGATGAGGGATAAAGTATATGACAGTATGGCTAGGTGTTGCTATTTGCGAATTGAACCATTTGTGTTCCTGTAATGGGACCTTTAACAACTGTAATATGCAGCATTTGTACCGTAATATCAGAAATGTTTGGGAGAATGTGTTGCTCCTCATTATAATGATGCCAATGGTTTATTCTGATTTTTTGTCCCTCCTTTTGTCATGCCTTTTCTGAATATTTTTTTCCTCCCGTAGAGAATTTGTCAAGTGAGAATTGCTTTTGCTGTGTTCTTCTGGTTGTGTGGAGATTGATTGATGTGGAAAATCTCAGCCCAGTCTAAGCTTCTTGCTTTCTCCCTCCTTTTTTGTGCTATTTGATTTACCTTTATTTGAATCGGTAAAGTTTTATTTTATATTAAATCACAACCTAAACGGTTGAGAAGTTGACCTTGTTACTGAGAGCAAGTTATCTGATTTACTCTGGTAGATGAGTGCTTTTTGTCATATTGGTTCTCAGTTGAATTTCATACAGATGTCCTAACACCAATCAATCTTGCTTTACTGCAGACTGCCATATCTGCTTTGCAGTCTGTTCTCCAGGAGGACTTCAAGGCCACTGAGATAGAGGTAATTGTCTCCCTAGCATATCCAATAGTGTAATGAAATGGTATGACAATATGCCCATTAAGAGAGAGTAAGATGTTCCATGCTGAAGATAGTTGCAATTGTAAAGTTCCATTAACATGATATAGATTTCGCCACTGTCTCACTTCCAGTTGATCTTGCCAAATGTTTGTTGTGGCATGTCGTGACGTGTTGCAACACACGTAGTCTTATAGTGCAGTAATGCCACTCAAGAATTTTAAAGAATACTTCGTAATCTTCCACAGTTCTTCACGTAGATATTTGATGCCTTGCCAGGTGGGAGTTGTGAGGGAAGGTGATCGAGTTTTCAGAGCACTATCGACTGAGGAAATTGATGAACATTTGACTGCTATAAGTGAACGTGACTGAAGTTGTTGAGCAATCAGAACTGCTTTAGAGTTTAAATTTATCTTTTGTTGATTGACTGCAGAGCTTGACAGGGAAAGGGAATGAAAAACCTATGCTGTGATCTTGAAAACATGTTCTGTCACCATTTAAGATTCCTTAGACCTTGATTATTAGATCAAGCTAATGTTGATACTTTACCGGGCAGTGTTTTATTTTTGAGGAAATGATTATGAACTCTCCGACTCAATTGATTACAGCTTTTACCAGTATTGTGTTCCTGTTTATTATTTTGAGTATTTTGGAGAATCTTTTGGATCAAATGCAAAATTAATGGAATTAAACGCAAATGTGGTTATTTTTTATAAATACTTGTACTATAAATTTATATTTTTTTATATTTACATATTCATGCAATGTTTGACATACGCTTTAGAAATATTTTTAATTACATTTCATATTAGGTGCCACATGTATGTTTTCTTTTTCCACTTTTATGAAAGTATACACGTATAATTGATTATATATTAATTTGTAGTTAGTAATTTGTAATTAATAAGAATCATCATTATGCTATTGTTAATTAATAATTGATCTATTGTTCAAGTAAAATTAGTAAGTTAAATGTTAAAAAGAGTAGAATATAAGATTTGATAAAATTATTAATTAATTAAATATACGAGTCGGGATTTTTTGGCAAAAATTGTTCAGACTCAACTCACCCGTGGCCAGACTAAGAGTGACAAAATGACATTGTTTTTTGATTTTTTAAAATAATAAATTGGCCAGGTCAGGTCGACTGCCTTCTGCCCGTCAGATGTGGGCTTACCAACTCCTAGTTAGGCTGAGCCACGAGCCTATTGTCATCCCTAATAAACATATTTTAAGAAAATATTATTTTATTTGAAAAATATCTATTTAACATTTACTGATTTTATTGATTAAGGAATAAGATGATAACTAGAAAAAGATATCCACTAACAAATGCCAAAGAGTCCATGATTAAACTAATTTGTTCGACCTATTCAATCGTAAAAATATTGAAATGTTTAACGTTTTTATTCGTTTTTTAACTTTTCGATTTAATTTATTTTAATAACTTTTGTTATTAAAAATGAATCAATTTATCAATTAATAGGTCAATTTTAGTAAATTAATAAGTTTTTATAAACTAAAATAAATCAATTAATTTTCATTTAACAATTTTTTTAAATTAAACTTCAAATTATTCAACTGATGAAAATCTCTTTCAATCATATTCTAAATTCTTTAATTTTATTTAATCCGTAGTTAATTTTATAACGATCTAACATCAATTGAACCTTTTAAATGTTAAATTTCTTATCTTATTGGTTTAATTTTCGGTTCAGTTTTTAAAACATTAGAAATAATCACTCCGTTGTAAATGAAATTCATTAAAATAAAACTAAGCAATTATCAATTACTCAAACTACAAATAGAAGATGGAATCCATGCATGACTAGGGAATTGTTCTCTGCTTCACACCGACAAAGAGTTGATAAATTCTTCTCTAGTACGATCTTTTTTCTCTTGCTTTTCTTCCTTCTTCCTTTGAGTGAACGTTCTCCTCTTTAAATGAATGCCCACGTTACCTTCTTTTTCCTAGGGTTCGACTTTTACTTCTCTTTAACCAGCTAACCTCGTGGTTCTTCTTTCTGGTTTCTTCCTAAGATGAACTTCCTCTTAGCTAACTACGTGTCTTTTAAATTCACTAGATAAGGAGAAAACAAGTATATGTTGTAATTAATTGTATTCTAAGGACAATATTTTATATTCCTTGCGTGCTAATGCACGTATAAGAACCATTGACTAGTGAGGGGCTTAATCACGATATGGAGCAATCAAATCAACCATTACGTCAAGCCACTCGTGTGATATGAATTATTTGCCTTGTAGAGACCATGAAAGCAGGCTTGCCTTTGTATGTTGCTTGAGTTCATGTTCTTGAGTTAGATCGCATGAATTTACCCGAGTCTTATTGTTTCTTCAAAATAAGAATAAGACTACTGTGATATCTTCATATATAGTAGGCTTGCCTTTGTATGTTACTTGAGTTCATGTTCTTGAGTTAGATCGCATGAATTTACCCCAGTCTTATTGTTTCTTCAAAATAAGAATAAGACTACTGTGATATCTTCATATATAGTAGATCTCAAAGTTTTTAGTTGCATGGAAATGAAGCACCCTGTAATTAATCAGGTTGCAGAATTATGAAGAACACCCGATGAACCCCATGTTCAAAATCAGTCAGTTTAATCCTTGAAATCTTCCTTTTACACATAAGGGTTCTTGATGTTGCAATCACCTAATAGGAGAAAAAGAAGGATAATGCAGAATCTTATGATGTATAATCAACTAAATGAAGATAAGAAGGCAGAAAAGACTTGCGTGTTGGTAATGAGAATTGCGGCCGTTATGTTGGTCATGCTCATAATGTCAATGGAGTGCACTCCAGGAACTTTTCTAATGCACTTTTTCAATTTGGGATTTTGACTTTAACGCGTGTTCAAATTTTCTGTAACTGATATTAGTGATTTTGATACAAGGGAAGAGTTAGAGTTTCCCTTTAGGACTTCCACTAATGGCCACATCCCATTAAATTAGGTTGTTGATGGTGACACTTTGGATTTTTTTTCTTTTCTGAATCTGTTTTCTCGAATGATGGTGTCAATTATCTTTGAGAAAAGGACTATTTTGAGGGTTAAAGCTCTTTTATCAGAGTGAGGATGAAGTCTAAAATTCCCCAAGTGCCCTTAAAATACAAAGGAAAAATAGCTTATATGGCAAAACGATCTTATGGTAATAAAACATTTGAAGTAAAACTGTAACTTGATATAATTTGGTCTTTTTCTTGATTTAAACTTATCGATTCCGATTCTTTATCAAAATGCGATAACTTATACTTGATACATTGCCTCATCTAATGAATCCTTGCATATTAATTCTCAAGAGGCTAAAAGAAAATTAACACATGATAACTATGTTGCATTATAGAATAAAAGTTAGGATACATCTCTAAACAAGAACTTTAAAACTCATATTAGATGGAATTCTTAATCCACTTGATCTATTAAATCTTTAAGTTTGTATCAAGTGTTTGTAGGGATAATTCACCTACAATGAATTATCCCTGCAGTTGCATATATGACTCTTTAGGGATCACAAAGCATATCTTGGTAAGTAAATTGCAATATATCTCTTAATATGCTCTTTTTCTCGTGAAACATTTCTTAAGCAAGAGGGCGGATGGTTAGTATTTGTTGTGTGCCCCTAGAAGTAAACGTGTGTGCCAACCTGAGTTAGGAAGGTGATCAAAGCTGCAGTAGCTAGCCCAATTATTCTCTTTCGTGGGCTATCCTGTCACTTATAATGCCTAAAGCTACAAGTACTAGATCCAAGCAGATGAAGGGCCAATTCTAGCTGGATATGCACACTAATGGTCTGGGCTGATCCGAAACATCCTACACGCGATCTATACGCGGGGCATGCAGTCTGAGTCCGACCTTGGCCGGCTTTGGCCACTACCAAAATAATGTTGTTTTGATACAAATGACCAAAAAGATGTCATTTTGGTAGCAGAGGCTTGGGCCATCAAACCTTTCAGCCTGGGCTGGATTATATAATTCCAGCTATTGCAGAACAGTCCAAAGAACTAAATTATTACAGGAAGTTACACAAAGCGCTGAACAGGAAACATCATTGATGGATTAATTTGCATTCAAAATGAAGCAATTTCTTCCTAGTGGTTCAAATAGGCAAAGCTAATGAAAGTAATATGCTTTTAAGAATGATTTATAATTCCTGTATCCATCATACAACAGGTTAAAATTCCAAGGCCATAACAATTAACGTATTTCAGTACTTATTATTTCACAAGAAGTAGTTCAGTGTTTGTTAAAACAATGGTGCTTGGAGAATTTCCGCATGGAATCAACTCAACTTACAAGAATGTGACAGGAAGAACACCAGGGCATTGGTGGCAGTCCTTCAGGAGTCAGTTGAAAAGTGAAACCTTCTATGGTTCCTTAAAAAGAAACGTTTCCATGTCAATACCACAGCTATAATGAATGTCAACCAATAAATGATGGGACTGAAAATCCACATACTACCTTTGAAATACGAAGACCATCTCCTGCAATTAAACAGATTCCAAATCCCGAACTGATACGAATTTCTTTTACATGATTTCTAAAAATTTAGTGTCTGCGAGATCCTAGAACTGTCTTCGGGTTGCTCGGAACATAAGCAAATTGGTTGAAATCCATATCAACAGTTGGCCTTCAATGTATAGAATTTGTATATTCATCATAGGTGAAGCATCAGAGCAATGTGGGAAGTAAAAAAAATTAATTAGTCACCAGAAGTGAATGTGGTACCTGCTGGGACAACTCTTCCTAATATCTCTAAAAGGTGCACGAAGACCACTGGCGCGAGAACCAGATGAAGAGAATCTAAATGATGAGACCATTGATGCGAATCTTTCCATAGATCTCTCTGCTATGTTACAATAATGGTTTAAATGTGAAATGTCAGATCCAAATTTTGCTTCCTCAGGTTTCATCTCCTCCATAATTGCGTCGTCAAGGTTTTGAGCAGTTGTACGTATATGCTTGAATCCAATGTTCTCCTGAAGTAGTCGAGCAACAAACAACTCTGCATGTTAAAATATGGCTAAAAGAACTTGATGTCAACCAGCTTAGTATAATGCCTTGGGGCTTACCTAAAGATTTGAAAGCAAATCACACATACATCTACTATAGGGGTGAAAGTCATAATACAAAAAGGAGCCATCTCTTCTTCCACAGCTCAATGATTGGAAAAAGGACAAAAACCAAATTAAAACATATAAAATATATTGAAGTGCTTACTTTTTCTAGAAAGTCATCAGAGGAGCTCTTCCTTTTTGTGGATCTGTTATTCGGATCGTCATTTTCAGAATTAACACCCTCAAGAAAAATCCCCTTCCTAGCATCATTGAATTGATCATCCTCAACTACAAAACCTAGTTTTTCATCTTGATTGTTCTTATCCATTAAACCATGCTGAATGTCAGGGCTCTTCATAATGACATTTTTGTTTTCTGTGTTTGAGTTGCAAGAAGTCTCAAGAACAATATTGCCACACGAATCATTTTCAAAATCATTCAATAGAAGCCGTTCTTGTCTATCAGTTTGGTTATCCTTGGTTACCAACTTTTTTTTGAAATATGAACTCCTAACAATGGGCCTCTTGTTCTCCACCATTGTTTTGCCCTTACACTGCTTTAGTAAAGCTTGACCTGGTAGAACTGTCGAATCTCCAAGTTTTAGAAGCAAGGTATGTCCTGGACTTCCATCTACCAAATCTGATGGTTCCATGTGTATATAATAAGGCAAATTTATATGGTAAAGAATCCTCTAACAGTTATCAGTCATTTAAAAAGAGAAGTTAGATCCTACCAGGACTTCCAGACTCTGATAAGCTTACTTCATCAGAGAGATCACTTTCCACCTGTAAAAGGACATTCACAAAATTAATATGGAATAAGAAAGCGAAGAGTTTCAACCAACAAAATCTGTACCAACTCCAAAAGAAAACACTAACAGCACTCTTAGGAGGGGGTTTTTCGACTTTATCAGAGTCATTTGGAGATGCAGCAGAGCAATTCATATCACAAGAAGCAACATCTAAATGACAAGCTTCCTTGATGTTTGGGTTACTGATGTCCTTGGGACTAGATATTGGTGACTTTCGAGGGACCCTAAATGTTCTCTTTGCTTCAAGTGATGCAAAGCCTTAATATGTTAGGGAAAGTTGAAATCAGAGAAAATTTAAATAAAATGGACCACAAGAAGGTAACCTTGTCAATCAAAATAGGAACTCGCAAGCATCCCTGTTTATATATAGCATCCCCAATGAACTAGTCAATCCCTGACTTTAGTTCATCAAATATTCAGTCTAAAGCATGCGTTATATGTGTGTGCGTATATATCATCCCTATATAGAAGTCTATCCTGCAAGACTGGTTCGGTCCTTATTTTCTAAGCTAGAGGGGAGACAAAAAATATAGGAAACAACACAATAAAATCTCCAAAGAAATCTCAACAGGGATTCAATTTGGAGTATTATTTAGATCAACTCCTACATTGTGTTCCATCTTGTTCCAGTACCTGCAATAGTCAACACACTTGTTTGAGGTAATTGTGAATTTTAATTAGATTCTTTCAAATGTCTTATAGGATGAATTCTTTAAAACCAACAAGGCATCAACAATAAGGCTACAAGGATACAAAAATATTTTGTCAGGACATTCTTCTGCACAGGCAAATCTAGCTTTTTCTTTCCACTTTCAAATTTGGACTTTCTGGATTCAGAGAATTTCTGAAGGACCCCCTCAGAACTAGCTCTTTCTTCCTGTTAGTGCAGCAAAAACTTAAAATTGAAGTTAAACAACCCGCTTGCAGAAATAAATATAGGTCAACTTATGATTGAAATTCCTTAATTGTATGAGAAAAGATAAACAGTAAAGGTCATAGCAGAGATGTTGCAATGTATGGATCATTTCAATGGGCACATGATGTTTATCCAAGATAAGTTAATGCTATTTTCAAACTGTAGAGTGGCTATTGAATTCTAGAGTTCATGTTGATTACGTGAATTAAATTATCCAACATTTTTACCACTATGTTCGTTGGCTATTCTTCTTCCTGAAAGACAACAGGAAAAAATAATCTATCAAAATCCTCTATAAATAACAGTTCGGCAAGACAAATGCCCTAAGACATTATACAAAAACATGTGAAGATTGAGTTCTACATCACTTCGAAAGCATAAAAGAGTTCCCAGGAATGCTGACCAGCCAGTTGAAGCACTAGATTATCGTTACTTTGCCAACACTTGCATGCCCTTTCCTTTCATTTCAGACTAATACCTTGTCTGATTTTCTGACTGACAACACCACTTTCCATGATTATACAACTAAACTTTTCAAGCAAATAGGAAAATAAAGTTTCTTAGGTTGGGAAGGAAAAGCTGGTAGTCATTAGGTTGATCATGGTCAATTCACCTGTTGCCTATTATGAGAAAAGAAAATTCTACAGTTTTCACACAGAGACGAGCAGGAATTGAAAAATAAGTACACAAAATGGACAAAACTAAACTTTTAAAGCAAATGGGACAACAAAGTTTCTTAGGTTGGGAAGGACAATTGGTGATCTAATGGTTGATCATGATCAATTCGCCTCTTTCCTATGATGAGAAAAGAAACTTCTCAGTTTTCAAACAGACATTCATAAATATATAACCTGGACAGAAGATACCTGAAATGGCATTTGGGTAAATGGATCCAGTTCACCTTTTGCTATGCCCTTAGCTATATGCTGTGGTATCAATGTTTTTCAGGTTAAGGTCCAAATTGAAGTACCTAGACAAACTGGGGAAAGCAGAGCACAGGTGATTAAACTAATAAGTTAATTTATCAAAAGGATATGGGCCTAGAAAATCCAATGCATAGCCAGGATCATCAGATATGTGAGACAAATACACAATATTTTCACTGTCAGGATTGTAAACCCGTTGATGTTGGAAAGTCATTATTGCTTTTCGGAATGATTCTTCATAACCAGGAGGAACGCACACAGTGGTATATCTCAAGTGTTTGATTATCTAAAAAAACATAAAATAAACAGTAAAATCAGAATTCTTAGTGAACAAAAGCTAAATCAGTTAATCGTGAGAAATTCGGCAGATAAGCTTTTCTATCCCTTTGTAATCACATTTTATTCTTGTCAATGTTTGAGGACATTTTCTTGGTGAATTGAGTTTCAGCAGTTCAGTTGTCAAGTGCATTCATGACACAACTTACCTTGTCATGACTCTTAAACTTTGTAATCAATGCATGAGCCCTTTTAAGTCCCATTCCCGGAAGTGACTGCAAATAATCACAGCCACTCAAAATGCACATCTCAAGGAGCATTTGTTTGGTAAAACCTGAAAAACTTATTTCCTTGCTTTGATGAAGCCTCGACTGCTGGAACTCAACACCTTGCCCATACTTGTCCATTTTAAAGATAATCTGAATAAAATATTACTTTAATCTATGCAAAGGAGCTGAAATAATGATAAAAATGTAAATTTTTATAGGAAAGCAACCGGATTTTTATGGTATTAAAAGTAATTGAAAAACTCACTCTGGGACAGCCAAATGGTATGAGATCAGAGTCCTCGGATATAACTGCATCAACTTGTCTGTTAACAGCCAAGAAGGTCATTTGAGCATCAGCCTCATATGGTGCCACAATATAAGACACGTCCTCCTGCTTTAAAACCTTTCACATACAGCCATATTAATAGAGGCAATGTCATCTCATACTAGATAAAGAATGTGCAAATAATTTATTATTACTACCTGGATCAATTGAAGTGCAATAGAAGGTGAAATATCAACAGCCTTCTGGTAACACTCATATGCAGCAGCTGAATTTCCATTTGACTCATGCTCCCTTGCACGTGTAAGATTTTCCTTTCTTGCCCTGCATTCATATTGCAAAAAATGTCTTTTGTAGCATCTTTTTAATAATTCAATGACTAGTGCCCTGAACACAGACTCCAAGTCCCATTGATTAAATGGAATAAGCACCTTGTGTACAGCTAAATAACAAATAAATCTGATTAAGCATGGCAAAAGTTTGGCATAATAAAAACAAAGGGAGGCAAGGACCATTTCTCAGTTAAGGTGATTAAAAAATTCCCAGAACCTTGTCCAAAGGAAACACAAAATACAAGGTTGCAAGATCAGGTGAATCATATCCAACAATAGAATTAATGACAAAGGAGTAATAACTACAAAAAGCGTACACGTGTAACAACCTGATACTTTCTAATGCTGTAACCATAGCTGAGAAGGTTTAAAGGCATTGGCCATTTAGTTCAAGGCATGATAAGTAGACAATATTTAGAACTTGAAGGTTATAACTTGCACTAAAAATAGAGTTAGATGATCAAAACATGCATGTTCAGCCATTACCTCATGGTTGAATCTTAAATTTAGTAATTCTGTTTGGCTTTCAACTTATTCATGTCTTACTCTATTATGGAAATCAAGCTGATAAACACAACAACAATTCAAGATGTATAGCATACCTTGCACGTTTGTTTTCTTGCTCAGTCTTCATTGGAAGAAGGCCTCCATCGAAAACAAGGATGGGCTTAATGCCATAATGCAACAGCAAATTCACCCGGTGCATGCAGTACTCAATGTGCCTAGAAGATTGGAAAAATATGCCAATGTAAACGACAAAATATCAAATAGAAATATCTTCTCATAGACATCTTATTGCCCATAACAACTAGAACTTTGTTTCAAGAATGATCACCACTTATCCAATTAGAACAACTAAAGGAATGGATGGAAATGCTAATCTATTCTCAGGATAACAAGATGGAGGAAAACAGTGGTAATATCAATATTCTTTAAAACTTTCAACCTGGTAGTAAAACTAAGAAATCTATTATGGAGAACCACAAGAAAACAGAAGCAGCACAACAAGATATTAAAGAGCTTAAAGATTTGCAACTGGTATGAAAATGGACATACACAATAAACAAGCACATCCACGATCAACTAACAGTTTCACTTACATAATTACACCCATAAGGAAAGACATGAAATTCTATATCCTAAAAAGCAAATATTGCACAACCTTACCCAAGCTATTAAATCACCTCAAGTTGATAGAAAAATCAAAACTTTTCAGCACCCCATCAGATATATGCGTAATGTACGATTAACCCAAAAGGATTAATGCATCAAAACGGCCAATGAACGAATACCCATTAGCCCAAACCAATTAAATCTTGAAATTTTCCCCCTCGTAACGTAGAAGCACTAACATATTGAGAAAGGATAAGAGCGATAGAAACCTGGTGGTAGGTAATCCTTTGCAAAGCTGGGTGCTGCAAGACAAAGCGCCCTTGTGGAGCCAGGAGTAAGTGTCAACAGCAACGCAACATCCCTCCAAGTCCTTGATATGGATTGGTACCATTATCGATTTCAAGAGAGGCAAAAGCCCTTGTATACCCATAGTTGTTTGTTCTTCCTATACACATTAAGCTGGTTATAGTCTAATCATCTGTGCTTTAATCAGAATGCAGACCTCCAGACCATTTTACTAACGCTCATTTGATATGGTGTGATCGTGGTTGAGACAGGTAAGCTGAGGATGTATATGCGTTGAATGGATGGAGGGCTCGAGGTTGACATTGGCGGGAACACAATTGGTTGGAGGATTTATTATAAAATTATTATAAAATAATCTATAAATTTTATATCATTATCAAATAATATAAATTTGATATAACAATCATTTCTTTACTTTTATTATAAAATCATTTTTTATATGACCATCTTCGGGGATCTATACTTGCCTTGTATCCATCACAGCTCCGCCATTGCTAATCGGTGAGTTTTGCCTTTCTTCAAGCAAATATCATTTCAGTCTCATCTGGGCTTCTCTTCCATCTTCTAACTTTCGCCCTTTTTACCTTCTACGCAACTATCGTTCTTGCTATTTTTTTGTTCATTTTCCCTCATAGTCTTAATCATGTATAATTTATGGGTTTGATCACTGCCGTTTTAGTACAGGCTGCACTACTTGATAAGTTTTACAAATACCCATTTCAAAGTTTTAGCCTTTGTTCCATTTCTTGATAGTTTTGTTCCCCTCGTTTTGGAGCAGATATGTGGGTTTAGTTTCCTTATATGAATTCGGGTTCTTTTTGTCATAAAACCCTCTCTTTCTATGTCTTTGCTGGTTTGTAACTTCGATTCCCGGTAAAACCTGTTAAACTATTTGCTTAGAACCTTGCTTGCTCCTTATGCTTTGAGTATGAAGTAGGGACCCTTATCCTAGCATTGATTGACTTTTAAGCTTTTGTTCGGCCTCTGGTTTGCAAATGTGTGGGAATAACCCTTTTTGTGTATGATTTCAACTTTTTCTTTCCATTAGCCACTTTCCTCTCTTACAATCGAAAACCTCTCACATTTCCCTTTTTCGATCTTTTACAACAAAAGAAAAGAAGAGTTCAGTTTAACCCTTCTATCTTCTAATATGTTTAACGATATATGTTTTGCCATTTTAGTTATTCTGTTTGATTTTGTTTCGTAATTGCTTTGGAGATTGTAACTTTTCATAATCAGTTAGTAATTTATGTTATTGTAAGCAATCTCAAATTCATGAAATATTGTATTTTGATTTATGCTTCAGTTCATTTTATTGTGTGTTGGGACCCGATCCGGGAACCGGATCCCAACCGAAAAACGGAAACGGAAAACGAAATCGAAAAACGATGGATTGCTTAATGAATACGGAAAACATAAATATGATGCAGACGGAAACTAATCGGAGCGAAACGAATAATCGAATAACAAATCGGAATACACATAATCGAGTGTCCGACATCCGGGAACGAAGGTTGATCAAGAAACGAAGCGAGACGCGTTGGAAACCTTACGACATTCTAAAACCGGTATAATAATTTTTTTCTTTTCTCTTTATTCAATCTCATTCAAATCATAACCACTCATTCAAAACATAACCAATTCATACCTTTCTATTCTTTCTCACTTCATTCATCTTAATCATATTAGTCATTTCTTATACATCCATACCAGTTCTCTTAATCATATTCTTATACTTAACCCGATTTTTACCGAAAATCGGGCAGCATAACGGCTGTATTTTGACAGCCCAAAAATTAAAAACACAAGAAATACACTTCTAATCTCATAATCCACAACGCAAGGCAACATCGGACCTCCCGTCCGGCATCCAAACACCAGCAGCAAAACACACTCTTAGTTCTAAACACTTCAAAAGTCTCAATCATCCAACACAAACAATCTCATTATCCATATCTCAAATCCAATACAATCATCATATTCAAAATCACTATACAATCCCCATTCATAAACAACATACAAAGACTTAATAC
>JAOTAZ010080319.1:0-13090 GCA_025629785.1 Erythroxylum oxycarpum | reverse complement strand
AATCACCAAGTTTTCGAAAAATCAACCTTAAAGGACCCTTTAAGTCCAAAGATTTAATTAAATAACCCATTAATTAAACCCTTGTTAAAAACCTTAGTGTGCGAAATGGACATGCTCATGCAATTGGTCAATCGGATCAAACATAATCATTTATATCAAACATAACCAGACAGATAATCATGATTAATGCAATCTCCAAAAGACATATATGAGACCTCATATGTTAAAGCACAAAGTCCTACATAAACAAACCCATAACACATTACATTGTTCAACGCTTAATTAACTCTAATCAAGCAAATCTAACTACAAAACAATAAACCCTAACCCGACTGTTTATAACAATGTAGTTAAACGTGACAATGTAAACTGCCAATCCAAACATCACATTAAATGTTTAACATTTAACTATAATCATGTAGCTTCACCACAAGTTACAAATCCTAGACCTAGGCATTTATAAATCATAGCTAACTACTGATTAAACTACTCCCCTTTGAAGCTCGATAAACTCCAGCCATCACTGCATCGTCAGGAGGAAAGAAATGCCTAGCCACGCATAGCAACCGAAAACTCCACAACTCGTGACGAATCCAAGCTACCCATGGGTGAGTAGACGATGGAAACTAAAGATAAAAACTAATAGAAGGTTGTCCCTAGGGAACCCCGAAGGGAACCCTAGGTGTGAGGTGTCGGATGTCTCTCTCTCCTTAGTCTCCCTCTGCCGATTGATGTTTTCTCTATATTATCTTCTATCCCTTTAACCTAATTTGGCAGCGGTTTTATAGGAAGAGTCGCGGGTCGGGATGAAACAGTGAGAGGATTTTCTAATTAATGTCCGGATACCCGACCGTATGTCTCGACGAGTGAATTATTTGAAGTCGCGACTTGCTGCTTTCATAAAAGATGTAGATTGTCTTTTCCCCTTTCCATTGAAGTATAATATGCAATTTTTGGAGTTAGGAATAAGAAATTATGAGGTTGGGAAAAATTCAGTTACTGTTTATATGGTCATTTTTACTGTTTGAATGGTCATTATATAGGCAATACCTTTGAGTGAGTTTTTACCTCTTTTAATGACAGAATTGATTTTTGCTCCCTTCATGAAATTTGTAAAGCATCTTTTCATCTTTCCATTAAGGTAAAATGTGACATTTTTAGGCTATTGTGTTAATAGATATGATTTTTTCAAACTTCTGGCTTTGTATAGGACATTTTCAATTTGGGCAGTAACTTTTGACCCTCCTTAATGGCCGAATTAATTTTTAAACCCTTCATGGAAGTTGTAGAGCTTCCTTTTACCTTTTTATTGATACCAAATTTGCGAATTTTGGATTTCGATGTGAAGAGCTATAAATTTCCAAAGTTTCAGACGTTTTAATTGATAATGAAAAAAAATGTTTTTACCGTTTCGACAGAATTACTGTTTTTTACAATGTGGATGCTATTAGGGTAGACACCCTTCACACAACATATCAAGCTATTCACCTTCGGGTCCGTTTCCTTCAGCAGCAGGTGGACACCACCATGTCCTTCATATATGCTAACAACTTTGGTTTTCAATGGAAGAGATATATTGAAACTTTGAGTTCTATCATAACTCAGGAAGTGGAAGCAAACCCCAAGTTCAGATACCACTCTCAGTCCAAAAAGGTTAGCTTAACCCATCTTTCCTTTGCCGATGATCTTCTGCTATTTTGTAGAGCAAATTTGGACCCCATTAGAACCTACATAAGATCATTGGATCGTTTCACCAAGATCTCTGGTTTGCACATTAATTTCCACAAAAGCCACTTCATCTTATCCTAAGGAGTATTACACTAGGAATCGACTATATCTTCAGCTATAGGTATAAGGATCCAACCCCCCACTGCTTTATTTAGGACTAACAATAGCTACTAAGAGGTTGTGATACTCTGAGTGTCTCCCCCTCATTGAGAAAATCCAGAAAAGGTTACACTTCTGGGTTAATAAATTTCTTTCATATGATGGGAAACTTCAACTCATCAAAACAGTACTCAATTCACTCTAAGTATATTGGAGTTCCCATGTCTTCCTTTCTAGGAATGTTATCAAAATGGTGGAGCGTTTATTCAGGAACTCCCTACGGAACCACCCTGATGGAACTAGAGGGATTGCTAAAGTTAAATGGGCTGACATATGTGTTCCAAAGATAGAAGGTGGGCTAAACATAACTCTATTAAAACTCACAAACTAAGCTCTTATCATCAGGCATTTAGGGTTGATACTTAAGGATAAGCAATCGGTATGGATCCAACGGCTCCATTCTTACTTCCTTAAAGGCAAATGTATTTGGGAAATTAATGGAAATCCTTCTCGTTCTTATTTTTTTGAACCAGCTGATTCTCTTAAAGAATTTAGTACATTATGATGTCTTTTGCGTAATTGGGAATGGAGAAAAAATCTCATTTTGGTTTGACAATTGATCGGGGTATGGCTCTTTGTTTCAACTTCAAAGTACTAATCCTAACCTCCTACCTTTTCCCACCACTACCGAATATAACTCTTTCATTAGGGGGATTCTTAGCTTTTCCCTTATTGCCTCAAACACCTATAGCCTCATTATCCCCCTTCAAACAACCCTGGTCGTTATTTTTGGAAGAATCACCCTTTGAATCAGCTGAGGAGCAAACGAATTACCAAACTGCTACAGGTGAAGACGACTGGGGTCTCTTGGAATAGTATCGTCTGGCATAGAAACCTCCCTCCCAGGGTATCCTTCCTCCTCTAGTTGTGCATGACAGATAAACTTAGCACTGCGGATCAGTTATCCTACATTGATCTTAATAGATCTTGCCCGATCTGTTTAACACATAACGAAACAAGGGACCACCTCTTCTTCTTATGTTCGACTGCTACCTTGATTTGAGAATAGGTTAAATCCTTTTATGGCTGGAATAGTTCTGAAAACTCACTAATTTCTACAATCCATAGGTTGGCAACACAATCATCTATCCCAAAAGCTGACAGAGGGGCATTTATCATAGTCATGGGTATGACAGTCCAATCCATCTAGAAAGAAAGAAATGCGAGAAGATTTGCAACCACAAGCAAAGCGGTGGGAACAATTGTCACGAGAATTACAAGAGGTATCGGGGAACTCTTATTCCTCCAGAACTATGCACCATCTAGCATTAAACTCTTATTAATCAGAAGGACCAACATAATTATTAGTTCTTTTATCTCTTATTTGGTAGTCATACTCTGTTGTGTTGAATTCTAAAGAGTATACCCTTGGACATTTGATATTTTGTAAATACATTCTTTACTAATTCAAATTTCTCTTTTCAAACAAAAACAGGCAGATGCATCATTTTCAACCTAACATTTTAAAGAACTATATAATTATAAGGAAGCGCTTTACCAATAATTTCTTCACAACCCTAGAGTCTCCTGATGTGAAGTCTTTTAGTTCGTTCACCATTTATTAAAAACAAAGTTTTTACTTTAACTTGCAATTAATGATATATTATATGGACTAAGGACCATGTATCCTTTATTTATTTTTAAATAGAAGTTTTTTTTCTACACATAACTAATTTTTTGACATTTTTTTTCTTAAAGTCTATCTTGCAACATTCTTATGAAGTTCAATTCCGAAAACGTATTTTTTAACGGCTAAAACCAAAAATGTTAGTGACTATTTCTTAAAACATTGCTAATAGTTTTTAGCTATGAAAATAAAATGTAGGCTTAGAGAAAAACGTCATCAATATTTTTCAGGTAAAAAAATTTGGAGACGTTTTTTGTAAAAAATATAAACCGTCGCTAATAACTTTTAGCGGCGATTTTGAGACTTTTAACGACAATTTTTTTCGTAGCTAAATTTTGTTTCTGATGTAGTGACTAAGCTATGACACTGTAAGAAGAAAGGAATGAAAGGATTGTTAAAATCTTTAACAAAAGGATTAAAAAAAATTACCACTTAACTGAATAATAGAAAATTTTTGAAAATAGTTTAAATGTTTCGATGACCTATAATTGAGATATTTAAATTTCCTTTTGCCTCTTAATGAAGGAAAAATACCTTTCTATTTTCTTTCTTTTCTTCTAGTTGTGTTTCCTTCTCTTTCCGGACTAATTTTTTGCTTTAGGCTCAACCCTATATAACATCCTGTTTTATTTTAATATATTTTACTTTCAAAAAGAAAAGTCTCTATCCACATAAATGAGAGGCACCTTAGGGAATGATCTCATGCTAGGACATAGTAAAATCTCATAGAATTATTTAAAATAAGATCAAAGCATAAGATATAAAAATTATTAGGATATGTTTATTCCCAGTGAATGAAGAAAAATACTTCGTCAAGTGTTTTAGGGCTAAACAAGCAACTATAGCTTTCTGTGAAGAAAAAACACTTGATTCCTAAAAATCTACGCTGAAACACTACAGATCGAATCTACAGATGATGAGTCGAAGCAAAAGAGAAAGAAGAGTAGCAGAGACATGAAATGGGTGACTCTCGAAATTTCTAAAGAAAGCTGTCTGAAGTCATTAACTCAACTAAGCCACTTTTGTTCAGACACACGTGAGGCACATTAAACATAGCCAAAAACGCAACACTTCATTTGGCTCTATATTAAAGTGTGGTGGAAGACTTTAAAAGAATAAAAGGAAGAGCTAATACATTAAGTGCATCACGTGAAGACACAATGGTCAAAGCATGAATGGACTCAGTCAAAGGCATGTGAGAAAGAACAAGATTATTAAAGATGGAATCTTTAATAAAGTCACTTGATAAGGCATGGGTATTTGGACTAAGTCAAAGTCACATGGTTATCAACCGAAGGCAGTTGGACATCCATAACAACTAGAAATAGTCAAGTCTCAAGCATTCAAAAATACAGAGAGATCAATACACCCACATGTTTACAAATCAACTGTATACATTCAGTCTTTAGGCTCAGAGAGAAAATTAGAAAGACTGCTAAAGTACCTATCAAAGTGTACTAGGGAGTTTTGTGAGAAACTCTTGCAAGTGTTTCAGGAAAACACTCAATCTCTTGTATACCTTCTTTATTGATCCTAATAATATCCGGTGTGTGTGTGATTGGCCCTTGGACGTAGATAGGTTTGTGCTATCGAACCAAGTAAATTCTGTGCATTGTCTTTACTTTCTTGCAATCTTCTTTCTCTGCAAAATTAGATCAAAACAATTGTCATCAGATCAGAAGGTATTATACAGGAATAATACACAGAATTCGTAACACTTTCTAAACATTCTATCGGAAAAATATAATTAAAAAAAGTTATAGTCCTGAATAATTAGATAAAATAATTTGAATTTTAATTCAATAGTTTCTATATATGATAATATAATTTTCTCTCAAAAACTCATACGTATATAACATGTTATTAGCCTGCCAATGAAAGTAAAAATAATTTTTAAGGCAACCATTATTCAATTAGATTTCATACAACTTGAGCATCACGTACATACCCATAGGATAAAAGTAGACTTAAGTATGGTAAACCCAAATTATAAAAATCAGGAATGCCCTACATATAAATTTGCATGTCGAAAATGTAATTAGAGGTTCGAATCACATAAACAGTCATATACAATTAATGTCTCTCTCTCCATCCTCGCAAAATAGAGAGGTTCAACTTTTTAACAAAAAGAATGTTACTTAAGTTAATAAATTTGGTTCTCTGCATCTTTGCTACTCCATTATAGAAGTGGACGTGTATTTTCATCACTGCATGATCTCCATTCGTCGTGGAACATCTTGACTCGATCGCTAGTTTAATCCTGAATGAATTCAATCATTGTCTTCGCAATGCCTCTGCTAATGCTATTCGTGTAGGTTATTTGGAAGATGATGAGAATTTTACTGGAAGAGTTGAGGATGTACCTAACTTTGAAGTTTGAATGATAAAAAAGTATTAACCCAGAAATTCAGAGCACCAACCCACTTTTATACCAGATTCTACAGAAACTAAGATAGATATATAATACTATGGGGACATTTTATAAACAACCTTGTTTACCAACTAGTTTCTCTATCTCTAAAATAAACAAATAAAATTAGATTGAAACAGTCAACAAGCTCTTATTACATATACAATATTTAGACATTAAACTATTTTGAGATGTTTAATGACTTTTCACGCACAGCTCTGAAACAATCTTTCTATGAGTTCTGAGTGGAATTTTAATTTCTCCAAATAAATCATTAAGGAGTGTCTGCTTGACCTAAGTAGTTTAATTTCATACCAATAATCTTTTGAAGACTCGTCTTATGGGCAAGTGAATTTTCCACAAGAGTGTCTTTTCTTCTTCTTCCGAGTAGCTCTTCAATCGTTTTCAAGGTAACATGACGAGTAATGACGTTTGAAACCACACTGAGTTTCTTGTGCTGGCAAATGCAGAATTAGGAATGAATTAGGAATCAAGACGAGGGGAAGAAATGAAAAAAAAGAATCTTGTTCTGATAATGGTCTCCTAGCACGAAGAAGAAGCTTAATAGCGGCTTGCGTTTAGAAGAACTTGGCCATTCCAATTCAAAACTAGCTTCGTAATCGTCATTAATTCTTGCAATTTGGGTGAAATAATCTCTTGACATGTGAAAAACACTTCGTTGGTGAACAGTAGAACCAGTTTAAATTATTATTTCTCACTAATTAATAAACTCGGAATATTTTAAGCCCCCATCACCATCACCATCAGTTTACATTACATTTGTCATCTTCCATGGCATAAGCACACTATAAATAGATGATCTCTCGAGGACTGAAGAGCACATATAATCCGCCAAAGGGTATAGTTGTTTCTCTAATTTCTTTAACTATTTCAATTATATATAAGGCAATCCCTTGATAATTACTTCTGGTTGCTTATGCAAGCTTGATAAAGTTGTTGAACATCTCAATATTTTCAAACAGATAAGCATCAGATGGCGATTCCAATTGTGACTCGATATTTGGCGATGTTCATCATCATCATCACGGTACTGGGTACGATCAGGTCAGGGGAAGGATTCAGTAGGAGGAAGAAGCTTGACAGTCGTCTTCTCTTAAGAGATCTATTGGTGCACTCGAGTTCAAAACCATCTACATTTGTACAGAGTGAAGGCGACTTTGTGTATCCCGTCCACAGAGCACCTTCAAGACCCAGTAGGGCTAATCCATTAGGTTAGAGGTGGTAATTAATGCTGACTTGCTTCACATGTATCCTCCTACTATAATGTTCTGAGAAATAAAAGTGAACTTACTGTTATAAATATAAGAAGTTAAGAACGGCTGTTATACAATTTGTGCTTGAGTCATTTATTTTCTGCAGGATGGGGCAACATGTCGAGAAATTATTCTACCTGCCGAAGTTTACGTCAGTTGTGGTTGCAATCTTTTTAACTTCAAGAATCGTTATCTTGGATACAAATTAAATTAATTACAATTTATCATAGTTTTGAAAATTAGATTATAGATAAATAATCTGGTCTAACCTGAAATAAATTAGATTTAAATTGATTAAATTTTTAGTCAAATCGAACTTGAATTTAAGAGTTAATTTAAGATAGCTTTAGCAAATTTAAAAAATAATATTATTTTAATACAACTAGTGAAAATAACATTGTTTTTATTAGTTATAGTATACTAAAATAAAATTGTTTCTTACTCCATATGACGTGGAGCAGCTGTCGAACTGTCCAGTTTATTATCATCCCTAATTATAGGGAATATCGGCGCCAAAGTAGAATGTTAATAATTTATTTGGTGTAGCAAAAGTGGGTTTGGCGCATCCCCACTAAAATTTAATTTGGTTGAGCAGCAGTATCAAAACTTAATAAGACTCTTAGTCCAATTTCCACGAGTAAAACTTTAGGATTTTATACAATAATATCTCGATTGCCAAGCAGGAGAGGGTATGGAGTGGCTTAGTTGGTTAAGAGAAAAAGGATTTACCCCATTGTGCGGCCAAAATGATCCTTTTATATTCTCGTAGACCATACAAGCAAACGGATTAGTGTATCAATATTTTGTAACAACTGTGTAAACACTCGAGTCATATATTAGTGGTGAATCTCCTAATTCAAGGATTTAAGCTAACACTAGTCATACGTAAAACAAAATAATTACATTTTTTTATAAAATATTGCCCCGTTTGGTTCCAACTCTATTTCTTTGTTGTGATTTTTAGTTTTAATTTTCTGTTTTCAGTTTATGTTTTTTTTCAAATAAAAATAAAATTTTTAAATCTTGTTTGTTGGAAAATATGACTAAACTACCCTTTAGTGAAATGGAGAACGTGTCAGTGAGTTATTAGAGCTAATATATGCAGATGTATATAGGGCTATGTCTACTAGTACTAGAGGTAGATTCTCATATTTTATTATATTCACATATTATCATTCTAGATATGGGTATGTGTATTTAATGAAACAAAAGTCTAAACATTTTAAAGAGGTCAAAGAATTTAGACTTGAGATTGAGAAACAAACTGGTAAAATATTAAGACACTTAGATCAAATCGAGGTGGTGAAGACTATTTGGTTACTTAAAAGAGAATGAGATTCTCTCACAATGGACTCTATTTAGAACTCCACCACATAATGGAGTATATGAGAAGAGAAATCGTACTTTATTATATATGTACATTATATGATAAGTCATGTAGTCTTTCCTATCTCCTTTTGGGAATATGTCATTGAAACTGTTGCTTACCTTCTAAAGAGAGTTCCATTCAAATCGGTTGATAAGACATCATATGAGACACAGAATGGTAGAAAACTAAGGTTGTTAAATAGATTGAAATTGCACATTATCCATAAAAATTAATATGAATGTGATACAAGCATTCATACATTCCTTTTCAAACGGAAAAAAAAAACTAATGTGTAAAATCTATATTTCTTAGATTTTTTTCAAATAAACAAGTGTGAAAAATAATTCATAATTAATTGGTTTCACACATTTCATATTCTCTATTAAAATAATATAACATGATATGCACTTAAATGAAAAGAAAGAGTATTAAGATCTTAAATTATAGTTGTGAATTATCTTTACTTATATGGGAGTATACTACCATTTTAAGTATACCTACATCACATGAAATTGTTGCAATGCATTACAACCATTAATTCATATGCCATTTTTGGCTAGGCACTTAATTTAAAGCATGGATGCCATTAAGAAGAAAAAATATTAATTATGAGATAGTACACACCTCTTAATCAACACAAAGCTAACCCTTAGGAAGTTTTAGATTCCAATAACTGTTTATCTTTTTGCATTAATTTCTTGATTATACATCCTTCAAACCCTAAATTCATACATATTTAATTAATATTGGTGCTTACCATTTAGAATATGGAGTTTCAATCCATAGACTCAGAATAATTTAAATCCTCAATTATTTATCAACAAAAAAAATTATCTTTTGATAGATTAACCATTTATATTCTCTTCATCCTAACAAAAGTTTATCTTAGGTCTTTGACCAAACCAATAGTTAGGTTGTTAAAATTTAGATGATAAAAAAGCTAAAATTTAACCTTTGAACCATGTAAAGTTGAGATAAATTTATTCAATTACTATTCATCTGTTAGGATATTAGTGCTTTATTGCTATTCTTTTGAAATAAGACTGATAAAGAATGTTAATTTTGCAGAGAAACTAAAGTGCAAAAAGGTAAAGATCACACAAGATTTTTACTTGTTTTGATAGCTTTTAATGCTACCTACATCCAAGGTTCCCACTGATGTGGTTTCCACTAATATGAAGAAGAAGAAGATGAGAAACAGTACAGAGATTGAGTGTTTTACAACAGTTGCAAAGAGTCCTCAAAACTCTCCTAGTACCTACAGGTGTGTACTCTAGCACTCTCTAATATTTTCTCACTCTGTTCTTGCTCTCTCAAAATCACTAAATACAATGTAAATTGAATGAAGAAGCTTCTGTGTTCTCTCTTTTTTGTCTGATGCTTGAGTTGCTTCTTTTACAGTGTTGCATGCTAAATCTTTCGGTTGAGACTTGCATGTATCAGACATGTAGCATGTGCATCTCACGTGTTTGACTAATCCTTCAGCTGTTGGTCTGTATTCCATCTGAGTTGCGTCTTTTTATAGTTGAAGACTGCAGAGCCTTTCGCATGAAGTTGCATGAACAAGACAATGATCATGTGCCTCCCACGTGACTCATTAATGAGTCATCGTCTGACTTGCATGGACCAAACGAATGCCAACAGACGAATACCATATGCCTCCCATGTGACTCATTAATGAACCACCTTCTACTGTGCGTATTTGTATATCGTCTGATATTAGTAATACGATTGTGCTTTAAGTTGTAAAGCTTTTGACTTGAGTTTGTCATGTATTAGTCACGTGAGTGGGTCTTAAACTTAGTCATTTTTGTCTCTACCTGATAGAACCATCGTCTGAAGCTGACTCATTTGTCTTCTTCAAACATCTTACACACACACCTTTTGTTCTTCAATTTGTCATCTGTATTTTTTGATTCTGAGTTGAGGTTGATGGAGTATACATGATTCCCATCACATTTATCCCTCCTACTCCATTAATCTTCAGCTCAGTACAAAAACTTGAGAGTGATTTTGAAAATCTAAAACCCTAATTTTTGCCACACCAGTGAGATCGGATGGATCTACTTCAAAGTTAAGGGGCTTCATTAATCTGTAAGTATTCCCTATATAATATGAATTTCTTTTGAGTTAAAACCTTTGTCCCAAAATCTGATGGATTTCTGTCTCCCGGTATTTTCTGTAGATTGAAGATCCCCTTAGCAATTCTGTCTCTGACAAAATGCAAATGCACATCTATGTGCTTGGATCTTTCATGGAGGACTAGATCCCGACTAAGGTACCAAACACTCTGACTATCCGTATATAATATTGGTGTTGTGATGTCTGTGTTGATTTCCTTTAGTACACCTAATAACCATGTCAGTTCCTTTACTCCTTCAATAATTGCATAAAACTCTCCTTCTCTAGTAGATAGGCTCACTACTGATTGTTGTTGTGATTTCCAGCTAATTGTGTTTGCTGATAATGTGAAAACATATGCTGAAATTGACTTTTTTGAGTCCTTATCTGCTGCATAATCTGCATCCACATAACCATATAAAGACAAGTAATTGCATTTAGTTAGTTCTATTTTAGAGAAGCATAATCTGTAATTCATTGTTCTAAATATGTATCTGAGAACACCCTTGAGCTCTTACTAGTGCTCTAAACTTGGATTGGCCATGAATTTACTTAGATTACTAATAGCATAGGCTAAATCAGGCCTTGTTCATAACATAAGGTATATGATACTTCCAACACCTACATCATAGGGATAGTGAGCCATTGCTCTTTTTTCATCTTCAGTCTTAGGACACTTGTCAGATACCATCTGTAAGTGAGATCCTAGGGGTACTGAACTAGGTTTAGCTTGATCCATATTGAGTTGAGCTAAGACCTTCCTTATATAGTTCCTTTGAACAAGCCAAAGTTTCCCTTCCCTCCTATTTTTGATTATTTGCATTCCTAGAAGCTTCTGAGCTTCTCCTAGGTCTTTCATTTCAAAATGAATGTATAAATTAGACTTTACTTCTTGAATTCTATTCAGATCCTTCCCTGTGATGATTAAGTCATCTACATAGACCAACATAAAGACTGCTTTAGTCATTCCTAGATCCTTAAAGTATAGGCAGTAATCATATGAACTTCTAATGAAGTTCATACTAGCAGCAACCTCATGGAACTTCTTGTTCCATTGTCTAGGTGCTTGTTTAAGCCCATATAGGGATTTTTGCAATAGGCAGACATGATCTACCTTGTTTTTGTCCTCAAAACTGACTATTTGTTTTATGTAGATTGTCTCCTCAAGCTTTCCATAGAGGAAGGCTGTCTTGACATCCATTTGATAGATTTCCCAGTCATAAAGTGTAGCTAGAACTAGAATAAGCCTAATTGTTTTGAATTTGACTACTGTAGAGATTATCTCCTTGTAGTCAATCCCTTCCTTCTATCTAAATCCATTAGCTACAAGCTTAGCCTTGTAAATTCTAGGTTCTGCTTTTGTCACTCCTTCTTTTAATTTCAACAATCATTTGTTCTCAATTAATTTGGCTTTAGGAGGTCTAGGGACTAAAGTCCAAGTCATGTTCTTCATTAAAGAAGCATATTCTTTCTCACAAGCTACTTTCCACTATTTTGCATCTTTGCTTCTCATGGCTTCTTCATAAGTTTCTAGAGCCTTGTTTTCTATAGTTTTAGCCATAAAACATGCAAATTCAACCAAGTTTGAGTCAAAGTACCTTCTGTTAGGGATTCTTTGTCTTGGCTTGTTGGACCCTGATCTTTTAGTGAAATTTAGAAATATTGAATGAAATTGAATGAGTGTTTTTATATATGTATTGTGTTTTAGATGATTTTGTGCTTTAAGAAAAGTAAGGAGAAAAGAATCGATTAGTTTTGATGACTTTGATATTTGAGAAGATTTGTATGGGTTATGAGAGTGAAGTGAATGAGTTGATTGAAATGGAAGTTGAAAATTAAGAAATAAAGGGTGAAAGAGTGAGAATTTGAAGAATTGAGAAAGTTTGACTTTTTGGAGTAGAGAGTTGACTTTTTTATTTAGGCAGAATTTGAGAAAATGATCTTCATGGAACTTATAGCTTTTGTTGAAAACTTTCTGTCGTTATAAAGAATGAAATTTTTCGATATCGGAATTGAAAGTTATGATTTTTCGAAGTTAAGGTTATTTTACTTTATCTTTGAAAATGCTCTTAAGTATAGGATTGTGTATGTTGTGCTTTGAGGCCAAGTGTCGTATTGATGTGGTCTGAATTGGAGAAAGTGGCCTTAATGAAAGTTGTAGCTTATATTCCCAGCTTTTGATCGCCATAAAGTATGCAATTTTTGAATGTGAAAATTAGAAGATATGAAATTTGGAAGTTTGGTTGTGGTATAGGATGACAAATTACAGGACAGAAACTTTGATTGAAAAATTGACATAGTTAGAGGTTGAAATTGCCTTTGAATTCTTCATGAAAGTTTTAGATTATGTTTTTATCTTTCCATTGATGTAAAGTATGGAATTTTTGGACTATGGAATAGGA
>JAOTAZ010080307.1:0-13094 GCA_025629785.1 Erythroxylum oxycarpum | reverse complement strand
CATACATATATATATGTGTGTGTGTGTGTGTGTGTGTTATATGGATAGTTGTGAAGAATTACTGAATTATGTTGAAATAACATTATGAAATGTTTGTGTACATGTTAAACTAAATGATTAAGATGACTGATTGGATTATTTAAGATTACTACATGAAATGTTTGTGTTCATAATGTGTTGGTTAAAACGTGAGATACATATATCATGATTTGGTATCCAAACTAAATGATGTGATAAATGGGAATTGGTTTTGAAGAATGGGATATATTTGAGGATTTAGATTTATGTTTGTGACATTGTGTCCTGATTTAAATGAACACATCGATGATGGTTCACTCACTAAGTTCGCAAACTTATCAAAATTGCAATGTTGATTTTTAGGTACTGGGGAGACTTAGCTTTTAAGACAATCTAGTTGTAGCCTAGTGTTGTTTGTTTTGGAACCAAAAATGGCTCAAAGTCTGGTCAGCTAATTTTGAAGTGTCTAGTTAGACTATTTTGGTCCAATACCCAGTTTTATGTTGTACACATTGTATAAAGTTGTAAACTTGCATGTGTTATGTATTGTATAAACAAGAATTATGAGTGTAATGAATGCTTATGTTTCTGAATCAAATGCAAAGAATCTCAGATGTCTTTGCTAATGTAAATATATGGGTTATAGAATGTAATGACAATGTAAGCTCATGGCTATGAATAATATGAGGAAACTTAGTTCCTTATGTTCTATATGATGCCATGACAAGTTGACATGACTGCTCTAACATGTTGTTTCTGTGGGGTATGTGTTTGGATATTCTCTGGAATGTCAATATATGCTCTATGGTAGTGGGATGTTACGTTCCTCTCATCTAAATTTATGTCCTAATTTAGTTTATAATAAAACAAAAGAAAATTGATAAAAATAATAAAGAAAACAAGATAAAAGATAAAGTTCTTATGGCTTCAATTTTATTGTTTATTGACTGATCATAATAGGATCTTGCCTTTGACTAAGCTTGTTTCTCTATGATGTGCTATTGAGTCTCCTCTGTCTTAGGTTGATTTTTGGTCCTTCCAGACATTTGTCCCCTCTATCCTCTCTTTTGCCTCTTTTTTTTTTCCATAAAACCTTAGATTTTGTGTTAAACACAGGCCAATGTTCCTTTAATGCTACTAGAAACCCTATTTTTTAATAAAATTTAATGCCAACATGGGTCAACAACATGGTATTGTGTGATAGCTATAGTTTATATCATGTTTTAGTAGGTGTTTTAGTGTGTTTTTAAGTGTTGATTAGATTAATTGTGCATGTTTAGGATTAGACTTATGTAATGTGGTTATGTGTTTATGTTTTTTTTTAGTATTATGTGGTTTAGAGCATGTCATTGGACTTTAATTTTGTGCATTTGAGGTACTTTGATGTGTTTGTTAGTGTTTGAAAATAGATGAAGAAGATCGAGAGAAGATGGAGAAAGTTCAGAGAAAGTGCCAGGCCACGATCGTGACAAAAGTAATCTAACCAAGGGTCACAATTATGACAGAAGCTCATTTTCAAGGATCACGATTATGACAAGCATGAGATAGACGTGGGGATCTACTTCTGTTTTCTTTTTCAGAGGTCATTTTGGACTTTTTGGCCTGGGTAAAACCTAGTTTTTATCTTAAAAGGCAAAATAATTATAAAAGGAAATAAGATTACCCTAATGAGCTAAGCCTCCATCTTACCATTTAGAGAAAGAAGCCAAGGAAGAGAGAAAAAGGAGAGAAGAGGAGGAGAAGAAGAAGAAGAAGAAGAAGAGGAGCGCTGTGAGCAACTCCTTGTTATTCCTTTCAAAGTAATTTTTTATTCCTCTTATTATTTACTTCATATGATGTATGATTTGGATGTAAGGATGATGAATACTTTGTTAAGGATGTTCTAACTTCATTTGGGATTGATTCTTGAATCAATTGTGATTTAATTGCTTTTAATGTTAATGTGTTTGGGTATTGTGATTATTTATGCATACTTCGGTAACATATTGAGAGATTGAACCAATAGTAACCTGATTAGGTTGGGTAATGAGAATTAACAACCTAATAGATCACATAAACATCAAATCGGTAATTATACAAAGAGAGATCTTGTGTTAGAACCCGATTGTCTATTAGATTGTACTAATTAGAACATAGGTTGATTTGTTAATTGAGAAATTGCAAAATCAAAAATTCATATTCAATTAGCGATTATGATTTAGGGTTTAATGATTAGGTCTTGAGAGAAAACAATTGACCTTTTAAAATTCTAAGACCGATACCAATTAAATCAAAAGTAATTAACGTAGTAATTGACGATAGAATGAATCCCCTCTTCCCATAATTGTTTGATCTTGTCTTGTGTGACTTCTCAATTGCTAAATGGTTACGCTCTGATTTGATTTCCTTGTGTTAATTTCATAATTTCAATTTCAATCAATTCATAATATAAGCCTGTACAAGTTATTGTATAGGTGTTATGTTAATGAATATGGGGTTATGTCCAGGTTGTGTCCTTTATGAATCCAATTTATTGAAGAAGCAATAGATTTTTATTGTGATATTTAGGTAGTCTGTTAAAACCCTTATATTATTTTAACCTTTACATAATTCAGCTTTAAAAACACTTTAAATCATCAATTAAACACTTCAAATTTTTTAAAGCATAAAACACCCTCTTTTAATAAAAAAATTGACTTAAAATCATTTTATAATTTTTCTAAACTTTGTTTGAAGATCAAGAGCTCCTTTTTCAAATGAAAAAAAACATCTTCTTGATTGCGAAAACATTTATACATTATTTCCTATATGTAAATAATCCTGTAGTGACTGAACCCATTTGCCAAAAGAAAATTACATTAAAGATTATAATGATTTGTTACATCTTGAAATACTTAATTCCTTCTTTTTCTTGGTTTTTGAATTGAATTTTCTTGAAACTCACTTGAATTAAATTTGTGCTTCACTTTACTTAATTCTTCTTCTTTTCATTTCTTTACTTTGCCCTTCTACTGAACTTAATATTTTATATATTGTTTGATTCCATTTTAATTAAGAAATTAATATCACCAATAATAAGAAAATTATTACCAATATATTTTATCTTGAACAGAACTATGAGATAGGACCTTACTTGCTCTATTAGTATAAATACTCAAGTTTGCATGTATGGAAAAAAATAAGTAATATAAAATGATAACTAATAAGGTTCAAGGGAAGAGAGAATGTTCCTGCTATTTGTAGTAGTTTAGTCCCCTCTTTAGACCTATGCCCACTCCCTAAACACCTAAGCATTCAATTTATTATAATCTTATTTAAGTTATTATAACCGTCTCATTTAACTTAAGCAAAAAGAAATGCATGTACAACATACTTCTTTAAGGGTGAAAAATAACCTAAAAATATACTTTTATAGTTAAATTTAAATAAAGGCCTACAAATAATATTAATTTAATTTCCAGAAAAGTCACTTTATTAAATACGATTGAGTAAAACTCTCAACAAACACTTATTACCTAACTCATATAAGCACCTAAAATGTTATTCAATTTACATAAATCCTTGATAATATAATTTTCATTTGAATTTTCTACTTTTATTCTTCAAAAAATTATTTCTATAAAATATTTCAAAACCATTAAAATATATGTTCTTAAGAGTTTATCTATACTCCAAAATATTAAAACATCTTTTGTAACGTTAATATGGAAGTTGTTGTGTAGCACCTCACTCTCATAGAGCATATCCCCGAATATACCGATGGTATTCGAGAACATACTCTATAAGGGTGGCATGCTAGAACAGTCAATGTTGTGACCCTGCCGTTGCAAGCCACATGCCCGACGTCCTATGTGAGATCTGGACCCGCATCCCATAAGGGTGGCGTGCCCACACTAATCAAACATAAAAACCAAACTCATTTCTCCTATTTCTGAACAAATTTTGGGAAATCTCAAACTAGAATTTCAATCTGACTTCTTCAGAACATTTGTTCCCTAATGTCTTACGTCTCTAATGACACCAAAATCATTTAATTTAGTTCAAAAAACTGAAAGTTATAGCCTAAAAATTTTTGGACTGTTATTGTACTGAAATAGTAAACTTTACTCAGCTTCCCTACCAAAAATGAAAGTTAAAAATTGAGTTCTTCATTGAATTCGTAGCTCTATGTCTCTAGTTTACTTAGAAATAAGAATCATCTCATTTTGAGCTCTACAAATCACGATATCATCAAAATACTGAAGAATGTTTAGTATAATGTCAAGTTCCTGCTCTTCTAATTGATACCCTCACTTTGATTCGATTAATCTTTTTTCAAATCAATACCAAAGGATATAAGTTTTTATGGACACATAAAGGAATGTGTTATGAATCCAATGCTTTAAAAATTAGGTCATTTGGAGGTTGGACGACAAAGTTACAATCAAAAGAGTGATATATATATATATATAGACGCAGCCGCGAAGTCGCGGTCTCGATCGCAACTTGCCTCATCCCTCTTTTGTTCTTCTTCCTCGGACCTATTTGGTAAAATGAGCATAACTTTCACTAAAAAAATCGGATTAAGGTCATTCAAAGACCGTTTCGAAGAGAACTTCTAGATCTACAACTTCTATGTAGATCTTAAAAACAAATTTTGCCTCTATACAAAATCTCAAAATAAAGTTGTTGTCCCGAATGTCTATCCTATACAACATCACAACTTCTAATAATCATATCTTTCAACGCCAATGTCCAAAAATTTTATAATATATATTATTGGAAAGCTAGGAAAATAATCTAAAAATTCTAAGAAGACAACTTTGTCCAATTCATCCCAGACCAGTACAATATTTTCCTTGAAGTCAGGATACAAATTCTCACCCTTATGGAAAACTTGAAAATGCACTGAAAAATTTTAGAATTGTCATGGGCAAAACACAATCATATCTCATTAACATCAAAAGATAAGAGTTTTTACAAAGATTTATTGGGCATTTCAAGCCATAATACATCAATAACTCAAAACGCCAAAATACAAAAACATACATGAATACTAATTTGCTCAAAATGCAACAAAAGTCTTGTAGTTACAAATCTAGCTCAAAACATAAAAAGATGCAAATTTTGAAATGATGCCTTGATTCTCTTTCACTCGATCTCTTACTCATCACATGGAGATGGAAAGGAATGGGGGTGAGCTTAAAGCTCGTGGGTAACAGTTTGCAACGGAAAAATAAGCAAAACCTTTGAAATTTTCATTCGCCAATACAAAGTTCTAATTAAATTCATCAAAGTATCATTCACAAATTCATAACCGAAATTCACAAATTTCAAACGATGAATGCATCAAATTTGTCAACTTCTCATAAGCACATCAAAATGGTTTAGGTAATTTCATAAACATGAAGAACTACACATTTCTACATAATGGTCCTGTGTAGTCGTAAACTTGGCATACTAATGCAATCCTATATAGTAGTTTTGCGTAGACGTAAACTTGAGGAAGTCCTTGAAGGAGCTCCATGCCTCTAGCGAGCAGGTACTAGAAGCCTTTAACTTGGTCAACGTGCACGTGACATTCTTGAATAGATTACACCAAACCCACATAACATGTAATTCATGAATGGAAAACCGTTTGCCCAAATGACATATTCTTGGAAACTTGTTTTTCATGAACATGAGATATTTCAAAAACTATTTCCAAAAACATGATGTCATAAACATTTATCTTTTCAAAAGAATCATTTTCAAAGTCTTTCATAATTCATCAACACAACTTATTTATCAAACATATAGCAAATTCTCAAATCATTCAAGGAGCAAAGAAAATAAATGTAACATTTATGATGCAATTGAAATCATTAACCTTCCTTGATTCAAAGAAACATTAGTGGCTTATTCACTCTATTATAAACATATATCCACCTTGAATTCTTTGCTTAAGAAATTGGCTTAAGGATGTCTTTCCTCTTGCTCCTCTTGCCTCTTTTGATTTCCTTCATAAATGACAAATTTACCAAGTTCAATAGGGTTGCAAAATTGAAAACCCACAAGGCACATTTACTAAAATTGATCCTAGAATACCTAAACTCATGCATTTCCTAAGCTTCATGAACCAAAACCCTTCCATATATCCAAAGTATAAAAATGAAACTTATTTGGAATCTTCACCAATTTATGAGATTATTGGCTCTAAAGAAAGCTTTTCCCTTCCTCTTTCTTTTTCCCTTCTTGAACAACCTCAAACTCTCTCTTTAAGACTAAGAAAAGATGAAACCTAGCTCAAAACTCCATTCTTTTCTCAACTTCACCGAAACCCCTCTTTCTCACCTTTTCATTTTTGTATATCACTTCTTCCTTCACCTATTTTCGTTTTTCTTCTTCTCAAGCACAAAACAACACCTTTCCTTTCCATTTTACCCTTAACGAATGAGAAAAGTCCCCCTTTCCCTTCCTTTAATGCCTTAGTGTTTTTAATCTTAGGTAAACTACCCAAAATACCCCCTTTTATGCATTTTTCCACCTTTACTACAACTAACCTATGAAATAAATTCCACTAACATAGACATAATAAATAAATAAATAATTGCTTCAAAAAATTCACTTATCCAAACCTCATAATTATCTAAATCATGCTTAACAAAAAAAACATTCGGGGGCCAACATTTCTACCCCTCTTAAAAGAATTTCATCCTCGAAATTCTTACCTGAGTCATTGAAGAGGTATGGATACTTCTCCCTCATGGCTTCCAAGGGCTCCCACGTGGCCTCTTCTACAGAATGGTTTCTCCACAAGACTTTTACGAGTTGAACTGTTTTGTTCCTAAGGACACCTTTTCCTTAGTATCCAAGACCTCCACTAGAGTCTCCTCATAAGTCAAATCATCTCTTAACTGAACCTCAGCAGTCTAAATGATGTGAGAGAGATCTGATCTATATCTTCTCAATATGGAAACATGAAAAACATCATGAATCTATGATAATTTCGGTGGCAGTGCCAACCTATAGGCTAATGGTACAATCCTCTCAAGAATTTCAAAAGGACCCACATATCTTAGGCTCAACTTGCCCTTCTTGCCAAATCTCATGAATCCTCTCTAAGGAGATGTCTTAAGGAAGACTTTCTCACCGACTTCATACTTCATTTCCTTTCGGTGTGCATCATTATAGCTTTTCATTGTATCCTGAGCCGTTTTAAGCATTTGCTTAACTAACTTGACCTTGTCAACTGTCATTTGAATCAACTCTAGTCCGATTAGTTTTCTTTCTCTTTCTTCATCCTAGCATATCGGAGTTCTACATCACCTCCCATATAGTGCTTCATAAGGAGCTATCAGAATGCTTGAATGGTACGAATTATTGTAAGCAAATTCGACCAATGGCAAATGCTCGTCCCATACTCCTTTGAAATCCATTACACATATCCTGAGCATTCCCTTAAGGGTCCGAATGGTCCTCTTAGATTGACCATCTGTCTGAGGGTGAAAAACAGTGCTAAAACTTAACTTAGTTTCCAGAGCCTTTTGTAAGCTTCCCTAGAATCTCAAAGTAAACCGAGGATCTCTGTCAGAAACTATAGAGTCGGGAATTTCATACAGTCTCACTATCTCATCAATATACTTCTTTGCTAGCACATGCAGAGAATCAGTCTATTTAATTGCTAGAAAATGGGTTGACTTTGTCAAACGATCAACAATAACCCATGTGGCATCATGTTTTCTACTATTCTTGGGCAAACCCATCAGAAAATCCACGGTCACTCTTTGCCACTTCCACTCAGGAATAGACAATGGCCTTAACTAGTCTAAAGGTGCCTGGTGTTTAGCCTTGACTTGCTGACATACTAGACACTTACTTGTATATTCTGCTACATCCCTCTTTATGTCTTTCCACCATAAATGCCTTTTCAAATCTCTGTACATCCTGTTACTACCTGGGTGCATGGCATAAGGCGCATTGTATGTGTCATCCAATATTTCATCCTTCACCTCCTAGACATTCGGAATGCAAAGTCTATTCCCTACAACCATAAGTCCATCATCCCTCACTACCACTTTAGATTTCTTTCCATTTTGGATTTCTTCACAGTGCTTACTCAATTCTGCACCCTGTGCTTGTAACTCCCTAACCTTCTCTTTGAGTATCGGTGTCACTCTGAAAGTAGCAACAATATAATCGGGTTCCTCCTATTTCAAACTTATCCTCAGCTTAGCCATCTCTTCCAATAACAATTGATAGACTATCTGTATATGTGCTATTAAGAATTTCCTACTCAAAGCATCTGCCACTACATTTGCCTTCCTTGGATGATGCTCAATCAGCAGGTCATAATCCTTGAACAAGTCTAACCACCATCTCTGTCTCAAATTCACCTCTTTCTGGCTCAGTAGGTACTTGAGACTTTTATGATCAGTAAAAATCTTCGTTTGAACCCCATATAGATAATGTCTCCAAATTTTTAAGGAAAAGATCACTGCAACTAATTCCAGATCATGGGTTGGGTTATTCAATTCATAAGGTTTTAGCTGCTGTGAGGCATATGCTATTACCTTGTCTCCCTCCATCAACACACAACCCAAACCCTTTCTTGAAGCATCACTATGAACCGTATAACGCTCATCTCCTATAGGCAAAGTCAGAATTGGAGCTCTCGTCAATTTGTGCTTAAGCGCCTCGAAGTTCTTTTGGCATTCATCACTTCAGGTAAGCTTCTGATTCTTCCTCAATAAACTAGTTAGTAGAGCAACTATCATGGAGAATCCTTCTATAATCCTCCTATAGTAGCCTACCAATCCTAGAAAACTCATCACTTCTGTCACCATCTTGGGTGCATGCCACTTCACCACTGCTTCAACCTTTCTCGGATCAACATGTACCCCATTCTCAGAAATTACATATCCAAGGAAAACCACCTCATGAAGCCAAAGTTCACATTTTTTGAATTTGGCATAAAGTTCCCTCTACTTCAGTGTCTATAAGACTATCCTAAGATGTTTCCCATATTCCTCTTCACTTATAGAATAAACTAGAATGTCATCTATAAACACTATGACAAATTGATCTAAATAATCCTTGAAGATCCTATTCATAAAATCCATAAACGCAGCTGGAGCATTGGTCAATCCAAACGGCATGACTAGGAACTCGTAATGCCTATAACGAGTCCTAAAGGTTGTCTTGCTTACATTAGACTCCTTAATTCTGAGTTGATGATAGCCTGACCTCAGATCAATCTTGAAAAAAAACCTTTGCTCCCTACAACTGATCAAATAGTTCATCAATCCGGGGTAGAGGATACTTGTTCTTAATAGTCACCTTGTTGAGGCTTCGGTAGTCAATACACATCCGCCATGTTCCATCTGTAGCACCCCCTTACCGCAAGGTACATACTAGGACGCTTGGAGGTCATTTCGATACATAACCTATGATAAGGGTGAGCTACGTTCGATCACTACATTCACTTCTCATGGCATCATATCAATATTCACTTATAAAGCATCAATAGGAAAACCACAATATTTTAAAATCAACTTTTTTCCTCATTTCATTCCACAAAATCGAAGTCTACATTGTGTCTTTCAACATTTTCCATATGTACCTCATCAAAAACCTAATACATTAGTCCTACATGAATGAGGAAAATATGTACAATTTAACTAATCTGTCCAAAAATCCCAACTAATCGACCTTTGAGCCATGACTTCTCTTGCCAATCACAATTTACACGGTTGGTAGAGCCTCTTCAGTAGCTAGAGTCATCTCTCGGCCCTGAAAAGGCAATTTTGCAATTTTGGTGAGTTTTGCAAACTCAATGAAGTAACCATTATCGATGGTTCACTCAATTCATGTAACACATTAAGTCACATAATAATATATCACAATTTTTCATTTTACATGAGTAACACATTTTCACTTAAGCATAAGCAATTCTGCATTTTAATCAATCAAACATACTGAACAAGATGCATATGAAATGCTCACGAGACACCTTTCCAATTATTATGTTGTTGTGACCGAGTGCCTGAACTGTCCCATATAAGGCTCATTAAACGTTGAGCCTAAGGCTTTGAATCAATTTTGAGCTCGAGGCTCAGTTTCACTCGTTGAGCTTTAAGCTCTAATCGGTGGCTACTCAGGTCACAACTGTCATTATTTGATTATGCGTTCATGAATGGAATGCATGTTCCACAATCAATCACATTATAAAGCACATAGGTCTCACATTCACATTCAAGCGGCACTTCAATATCTCAGTCCACATTACACAATCATCGAACCTTCTGTCTGGAATCCACAATCAAACACATTCATTTATCATTCAAAACATAAATTAAGCAAACAAGTAATTAAGTGAGACCATCTAGGTTACTCACAAGTTTCTCCCGAAGTTAATACCTGGAAGATTCGACAACTTCTGGAGGTTGATGTTCCAGTTGCTCCTCTATGACAAATAATATACACAATATCACTATTTACACAATCATAAGTATTCAGTAATGCACATGTATGAGATGAATTATGTACAATACATGCTCATGATAATCCTGAGTATCATTCCAACAATTCCATCACAAAAATCACTCTCATATCAAACTCATGTAATTCTAACTTATACTTAGGTTTATGCCTCACTAAAACCATTAAATTCACAATTCATTTCTCATTGAATCACTTCAGATTTTTCTAAGACACCCCTTTTGGGTCTACTATTCACCTTCAATTAGAAGGTGAAAATGAGATAATTAGGTCAAACATTCTTCTAGACAAGTGTTTCTAAATCTCTTATCTTTCCATTGATACCAAAATCACTCAATTGGGTTCAGTGAGTCAAAAAATATACTTCAAACATTTTTGGACTGCTCTTGTCCCAATAGTATACTATGCACAACTTCCATATAGAATTTAAACATCTTAGAGACTGTACTAGATTCCAATTTCTTCATACCATTTGTAGCCCCATATCTCTAACTTATCACAAAACAAAAATCATCTCATTTAGATCAGTAGAGCTTCGAAAATCATCAAAATATCGAAGTATGTTCAGTGGAATAACACCAGTTCATATTACTTAAGAGCACACTCACTGTACCCATCCCACTCTTTTCACTCAATCCTTCTCCATACATTTAAGGTAGCTATAATTCTTGGTGTAAATGTAGATCAATGTCTTACGAACCCAATGGTTCAAGAATCAAGTCATTTGGAGGTCTAGTAAAGAAGTTATGGTCAAAAGACGCAATCATGTTTATGACCTCAATCAAAATGAACCTATTTTTGCGGGACTTCCATAACTTTCACAAAAAATGTCGGATTGATCTTGTTTTTGAACTAGTGGAAAGAGGATTTCAAGATCTACAACCTTTATGAAGACCTTGAAGACAAATTCTATCTTTTGAAGGCTCAAAAATGGAATAGAAGACAGAAGATGATCAGAACTTCGTCTTACTTTTGTATTGTCGTACTTTCACTTCGTCTTACTTTCACTTTGTCTTAAAACTTCGTTTTAGAATTTCGTCTTAGAAATTCATCTTAAAACTTTGATCGCGGCTCGTCATTCAATCTAGGATTGATCCTTAGAAACCGGTCAAAAATAATAAATTCCAAAATTGCAGTATAAGCTGAACCTCGGGTCGTCTCACGTTTTGGAACCAATGAAAAATGGTTTAAAACTAGCCTAAAGTCAAAAGCATGCAATTAAAGCTGATAAAAGGGGGTTTTGCGTATTGATCAAAATTAAAGAAAACAACTAAAGAAAATTGTAAAAGTATCTTTTTGGATTTTTGGGAAGTTTGAAATTAACAAAAATTCAAAGATTAATCGAATGATAGATAATCCTCTTGAAAATGTGCTTAGGCTATCACGGTTTGAAGTAAAATTTCGGGGATAAAATCAACTAAGTTTCTGAAAAATCAACCTTAAGGGACCCCTTATGTCCAAGGAGTTAATTAAACAACCATTTAATTAAAACCTAGTGTGCAAAAATAGATAAGTTCATGCAATTGATCAATGGATCAAACACAACCATGCAGATAAAAAATGATTAATGTAATAAAAAAAGATATATATGGGACCTCATATATTCAAGCACAAAATTCAACATAAACAGTATCCAAATCACAAAATATTGTTCAACATATGATTAAACTCTAATCATTTTAATCTAATCATACTACTGTAATCTGTAACCCATAGTTTTACAAAAATAAAATTAAATTCCAGACAATATTGGACTACTCCCCTTTGAAACCCGTGAACTCAAGCCATCGCTACATCTCCAAGAGAATTGGGGCACCTAGCCAAGCATGTCGGTCATAGTCCTCAATGTTGTTGATACTCCGATGGCATCCATGGTAGAGGTGATCCTGCGATGGAGAAGATGATGGAACTGAGGGGGCGGTAGATGGCGAATGATGGTAAATGATGGACTGGTGGCGACGCTCGATAGTGCAATCTCAGATCGTCTCTGTCTAGGTCTCCCGAATGTATGTGCGAGTGTTATGTAGCCGACGTAGTGTTTTCTGTGTATGGTTTGTCTCTGTATAGTGGTGTCCTGCCTCCTTATGACCTAATTCGGCAACTATTTAAGGAATCAAGATGGGCCGAGTCGGAACAATGAGAGAATTTTCCATTTATAGTCCGGGTATCCGACTGTACATCGCAATGTGTGAATGAATTCTCGTTGCGACGTGTGCTCCGGCTTGCTCGCCGCAATGTGTCAATTTGTTGACGTTACGACGTGCGGTTGTCTGAAGAGGCGTCGCGACGTGGAATGTGGCATACGTCCCGACGTGCGGCTCTGTTCTGCTAGACCTCGTCGCGACGTGCGAAAAGGCTCACGATCTGTTGACTTCTTGACATGGTTGACTCCTTTATGTTCCTACAATTAAATCACAATTTGCAGCATCAATTATTCTTGGAAAAATTATAATGCAATTAATATCAACAAATTGCAAATAATGTGAGCTCAACATAAGGAACTAATTTGGGCACAAAAGTCGCAATTAGGAGTCGAAAAGTACATTAATAGTTATGAAAATACAGCCAATTAATAATGTAAACTTGGGCTCAATCAAATTCCCCCACACTTAGACCTTTGTACTCCTGGACAAAGTTTA
>JAOTAZ010080258.1:0-13106 GCA_025629785.1 Erythroxylum oxycarpum | reverse complement strand
TATAATTCATAATTTTTATAAATGATTAATAATTAATTTAATTGATTGTATTGTAAATAAATGAAATTGTGAAATTTCTTTATTTCTTTATTATATTTATATATAAATATGTATAAAAGCTAATATAAACTAATATCCCCACTGCTACACTTAAAACTTACATTCTCCCCAATGTAACATCAAATGCAAGAAATGAGGCATTTCAAGAAAATAGCAATAGTGAAAATGAAAAGAGACAAAAGACAAGTTCCCTTGGGTTGCCTCCTAAGCAACACCTTTGTTTACTGTTGTTGGATTAATTCTATATTGCTCAGTCTTCATAATAAGGGTTTTCTAACCCTATCACTTCCACATCCTCCACTTAGAATCCTTTATAGAAGGGTTTCAATTGATGATCATAGACTTTGAATTCCTTGGTAGTCTTTAAGCTTTCAATTTCAACTCCACCATATGGAAACACATTAGTAACAACAAAAGGTCTAATCCAATGAGAACGCAATTTACGTAGAAAAAGTTTAAGTCATAAATCGTAGAGAAGAACTTTTTATGTAACCATAAAAATTCTTCCTAACAATAATCTTGTCATAAAATCGTTTGTCTTTTCCTCGTAAATTTATACATTCTCATAAGATTCAAGTCTATGCTCTTCTAATTCTTGTAGTTGCAGTTTCCTCTATTCACCCACCGCATCCATCTTCATATTGCATTGCTTAATGGCCCAAAAGTCTTTGTGCTCAATTTCAATTGGAAGATGAAGCAACTTTTCGTAGATGATTCGGTATGGAGACATTCTAATTGGTGCCTTGTATGCAATCTTATATGCCTAAAGAGCATCATCAAGTCTCTGACTATAATCTTTACAATTTGGGCTCACCATTTTCTCAAGAATGAACTTGATTTCTCTATTTGACACCTCTGCTTGCCTGTTCGTCTGTGGATGACAGGCCGTAGGCATCTTATAGGTGACATGGTACTTCTTTAAAAGGTTTTTTACTAATCAGCTACAAAAATGTGTTCCCGTGTCACTAATCAATGCTCTTGGTGTTCCAAACCTAGCAAAAATGTTAGACTTGACAAATTCTGCAACAACTTAGAATTGTCAGTCCTAGTAGCTTTAGCTTCCACCCATTTAGAAACATAATCCACAGCCGACAAAATATATAAAAAAAACCAAAAGAAGAGGGAAATGGTCCCATAAAATAGATGCCCCATGCGTCAAAATTTTCAAATGCATGTATTGGAGATAAATGCATTTGAGATAAATTAACCTATTTCTGGCATTATTCACATGCTTTACAAAACATATAGAAGTCTTGAAAAATATTTCGCCTATAAAAATTACATTAAAAAATTTTCATAACAGTTTTATTAGGCCCAAAATGATCACCACAACCATATGAATGGAAAATTTTCAAAATTGATTCATATTCATATTCATATTCAGGAACACATCTCTTAATCACTTGGTTAGAACAACACTTCCACAATTAAGGACATCCCAAATATAATATTTTAACTCATATTTATCTTGTTTCATTTAGGCTTACTCAAATCATTAAGTATTTCATGGTTCATTAGATAGTTCACAATATTAGCATACCATGGAGCCTTATCTTGAAGTGCAACTAATTGCTCATCTGGAAACAATTCTTTAAATGGTACTAAATCCTCCTCCTTCACCACTCGACTCATGTGATTTGTGACTAAATTATCTACACCTTTCTTAGCTTTGATCTCTAAATTGAACTCTTAGAAAAGGAGAATCCATCTAATCAGCCTTGGTTTTGCTTCTTTCTTTGATAAAAGGTACCTTAATATTGCATGATCAGAATACACAATTACTTTAGAACTAAGAAAATAAGGTCTAAATTTATCCAAAAGCAAACACAATAGCTAAAAGCTCCTTTTCAGTGGTGGAATAGTTGCATTGAGCTAGATTTAGTGTTCGAGAAGTGTAGTAAATAACATGATTCATCTTTCCATATTTTTAACTAAGGATGACGTCCACATCAAAATTGCTAGCATCACACATAATCTCAAATGGTTGACTCCATTAGGTGGTTAAATGATCGGTGCTAAAGTCAAAAGTTCTTTCAACTTGTCAAATGCTTCCTTCATCAATCTCAAAGGGTACATCCTTTTGTAACAAATAACAAATTTTTGTTGAAATCTTGTTGATTTCCTTGATAAACCTACGATAAAAATCTTCATGGATAAGAAAAGAACGAATTTCTTGCACATTTGCGGGGTAGGTAAGTTTCACACAATTTATATCTTAGCTTTATCAACTTCAATTCCTTTAAATAAGATTAGATGTCCCAAATTTGAGACCAAGATTAGTTTCGATGCACATTTGAGAACAAGATTAGTTTCGATACAGCGTTCAAGTACACAATTCAAATTATCCAAGCATGCATCAAATGAATCCCTGTAGGGAGTAAAATTATCCATAAAGACGTCAATATTGTGTTCAACATACTTAGAGAAAATACTTACCATGCCTCTATAAAAGGTGGCTGGGATATTGCAGAGTCTAAATGGTTTCCTTTTGTAGGCAAATGTACTAAATAGGCATGTGAAAGTTTTTTTCTATTGATCCTCCGAAGCTATGGTAATTTGATTATATCCTGAATACCCATCCAGAAAATAGTAGTGAGATCATCCTACAAGTCATTCAAGCATTTGATTGATGAATAAGAGTGGAAAGTGATCGGGTGTGTAGCAACATTCAACTTCCTATAATTGATGCACACTCAACATCTATTTTGAATTCTTATAAGCACAAACTCATTATTCTCATTCTTTACCATAGTGATCCTAGTTTTCTTCGATACTACTTGGACTGGAATCAACCATTTACTATCCAAAATTGGATAGATTATACCAACATCAAGCAACTTTAAGATGCCCATCTTTACCACTTCCATCATCAGAGGATTTAGCCTTCTTTGTAATTCTCTTAATGGTTTAGATTCTTCTTCCAATAGAATTTGATGCATAAATGTTGAAGGGCTGATAACCTTGATGTCAGCTATAGTCCACCCTATAGCTCTGATGTGGTCCTTAAGAACTCAAATGAGCTTTTCCTCTTAAAGCTTGGTTAAGTTCATAGAGATGATTACTGGCAGTGTTTCTTCTTCTCCCAAAAACACGTATTTCAAATGCTTCAGTAATTGCTTCAATTCAATTATAGGTGCTTGCATAATCAAAGGTAAAATTTCACATTAGATATTGGCAATTCAATATTTTGAAATACATACCTTTTTGGTATTGTTTGCAATGATTGTTGTGCTAGTACACTTTCTTCCATTTGATCTGTAATTAGCAAGTTATAATTTTACAATATGTTTTCCATTAAACTCATGCAAAGAATGACTTCTAACTTATCTTTACCATCTATATCAAAAATTTGTTGAGATAATCAGTGACATCAATTGACAAAACATAATGAACATCACTAGGGTACCTCATATCTTCAAAAATATTAAAGTGAACAATTTCACCGTAAAACTCCATAATCAAACTCCATAGTCAATGTTCTTGCATCCACGTCGATCTTCATCTTCGATGTCTTAAAAAATGGTCGACCTAGAAGGATATGTGAAAAATTAGATGAAAGTTCTCCCTTCGCTTTCAACGTATAAAAGTCAGTTGGGAAAACCAATTAGTTAACCTTCATTAAAACATCCTCTACAACCCTTCTGGATAAGTAATAGATCTATCAGCCAATTGAATTATAGCACGTGTTTCATTTAATGATCCTAAATTCAATGAAGGATAAATGGAATATGACATAACATTAATTAAAGCTCCTAGATCTAACATTGCTTTTTCAAAAACAAGTATCACCAATTTTGCAAGGAATTGTAAATAGACCTGGATTGTTACACTTTGGGGGAAGCTTTCTTTAAATGATTGCAGACACGTTCTCACCCACACTTACTTTCTCGTTTCCCCTCAATTTCCTCGTAGTCGTGTATAAATCCCTGAGAAATTTGGCATATCTAGGAACTTGCTTAATGGCATCAATTAAAGGTATGTTCACCTCTACCTTTCTGAACATCTCCAAAATTTCCCTATCTTGCTCCTCTTTCTTTGATTTAGCAAACTTGCTAGGAAAAGGAGGTAAAAATTTTGGTAAATTTTTTAGTCTTTTGGAGGCACTTCAAGTTATTTTTTAGCTTCTTTGTATTTTCCAATAATAGTAGTCTTATGTTGTGTCTCTATTTCCTTACCACTTCGCAAAGTAATAGCACTTGCATTCTTTTTTGGGTTTAAAATTGTTTGAGAGGGAAGCTTGCCCAAATTTTTATTCTCCAATCGGCTCATCACAGTAGCTATATGACTCAGTTGATTCTTTAGATTTTGTATGCTACCTCTTATTTGTTATTAGAATTGTACGATATTGTTTTGGAGCTGAGTGGTATTCTGAGTTAATGTTTTCGTCATTTCTTCCTATTAACAAATTAGCAAATTGCAATGCACACACCAAGAATCAACCTAAGGAACTATCAATTTAGAGAAAGGGAAAATTTTTACCTATCTTTAACACTAACCTAATTAATTATGAAATGTCAGATTATTGGTCTTGGACCATCCTAGCGTTGGTTACGCTCTCTCGAGTTATAACCAAAAGCCTTAAACAATAAACCGTAATCAAATTATAGAAAATTGCAATTTCTTAATTCACAATTTATTCAAATCCTAATTAGATTTGAAGTTTTCTATTAGACTACCAGAATCTATGTGAGATTTGTCATCACACAATTACCAATTTGATTGATTTCTCATTTTTATTAAACTATCTGACTCTCGTTAGCCCAATTTAATTATTTTTCATCAGTTCACCCTCTCAGTCTATTATTGATTTATGAAAATGTAGAAATCAATCACAATGAATCCAATTCACCTAAGCAATCAAAATTTTGTTGAATCAAAGATAAAAAATAACCCAAAGGCGAATTTAGACAATCCACAACATTCATAAATCCTATCTTAATAGCTATTCCAATTCTATATATAGACAAAAATGGAAATAAACGGAACCCGAATGGATGATGGAGGTAGCGACGACAGGAAACCTCTTATTTAAGAAAGCACTTCGTATGGGCTTCTTGTCTACGTCTCTCTTCCTTTGTCTCTTTCTCACTCTCTCGATGAACTCTCTCAAGGGTTTCGTGATGGTGGCTGATGCAAGAAGTTCCTCATCTCTTTTTTTTCCTTATTCTTTATGTACTTGATGAGTTCTAGGCAGTCCTAAGGTTTTTTTTTTGAGGTTGAAAGGTTTGAAAAATCCATCAAAACTCGACTTTTCTGTGTGTTCGCACGTCTGCCCAACATAGACCATGATTATAGGCCATTTGTAAGCTTTTTGTCATGATTGTGGGCCAACTCTTATGCTTCTATCATGATCGTGGCAATTTAGCCACGACTGTGGGTTGTCTCCCTTGCTTTTGTCACAATCGTGGCAGATGGGTCATGATCGTAGGTTGTTGTTTTGGTCCAAGTCTCTTCAAAACTTCTCCATTCTTTATTGTTGATCTTGAAACAATAATAAATACATCAAGGTACCTCAAAGACAAAATAATTAAACTCAAATTGTAACATCCCGTTCTCATACTAAAGGTTAGAGCCCTAGATTTCAGTAATTGAGAAAAAATAGCAATGAAAGATCAGAAAATGCATTTCATGCTCATGCATAAGGTTAGCATACATGCACGTGAATTTTTAATTTTTTGCATATGAAAATAATTGTACATGCATCCAATGACATATTTGGGTATAATTGATTATAAATGTGAAGTAATTGAATTGAAAACTGATGTGGAAAATATGTGTGTTGATTTAGAAATCTTGGAGAATTTTAAATTTTTTGAATATTACTGGATTAGTAAAAATGTCAATTGGCAAGTAAATTGGTGAATGAAAATAAAAATAAGAGTAAATGATGATGAAGAAATTTGGGAGTTGACTTCAGAACTTTAGAGATAATGTTTTTTTGAAAATTCAGAGACAAATTGGAGAAAAATAGGGAGAAGATTAAATTAGTTAATTCAGAAAATAGTTAGTGCTTTAGAAGTTAGATAAGTGACAAGTGTCACTTACTTACTTTAAGTTACTTTACGATGGTGTTAGTCTTATACTATAAGAGTAAGTTTGAAAGACCAAGCACAGTATCCTTTTCCTAGTTACCTTCTTCGTAGCTATCTTCTTCAAGTTTCTCCCTAATATATAGAGTTTTTCATCAAATATCCACCAAAGTTAAACTTTGCTTTCCTTTATCTTCTACCATTCCCGCTTTGTTATCTATTTCTTTTGCCTCAAGAAAACCTGATCCAAACCATCTGTAAGATGAAGCATGTGGTTGCATGAAAATTAGGTCTTCTTGATATTTGAAGATTTTGGAGTTCTAACAAGTAAGTATTGTGTAAATCCTTTAGAGTTGTTGGTTTATGAAACCAAAAGGGTGATTTATTTGTCATTGCATGATCATGAAGAAAAAATGGGTGTTTTTCATAAACACCGAGGGTTTAAGATATGAAAATTTTTTATGAGTGACTTTCTTATATGATGATCATTCTATTATCAGATAGTGTAGAGTTGATTATTGAGTAGAAATATCAAGGAAAATATGCATGAGAAAAGTGTAGAAATTATGGAAGTGGTAGAGACATATATGCTCTATTTTCCTTTTTCATTGTGTATATATATGTATACATACGTGAATATTTTTGCTGGTTGGAGACATAAACCGAAAATAAGTGTAGGGTTAGTGTGAAAGATAAATTTGTGATATAGAGATGAGTTAAGATGAAATGGAAAATTTGATTGAACTGAATGAGTGAAGTGGAAAATATGTATAACTAGGGCAGAAACATTTTGAAGAAAACAGAAATGAAGGCTTTGTTTCTTTTCATTGATAATGTATGCATATATGTGAATATGTGAGAGTTTTCAAAGATGACCAAAAGAATGAATTTATAGTTGGAAAATAGTTTTAAATCTTTCTTTTAGCTTTTTATTGATATAAATTTTGAAATTTTTTTAGCTTTGCATTGATAGTTATAGAGGTATGAAGAGAGGATGGGCAACTGGGAAAGTCCCTATCATTCAGATGATCACAAACAATTGATACCCCACTATCGTCCAGACGATCGCGACCCCAATATCGTTCAGACCATTGCCACCTCATTATCGTCCAAGCAATCGCAGACAATTATAGACGATCGCGATCCTGCTATCATCCAAACGATTACGACCCTGCTATCATCCAGACGATCATGACCCTGCTATCATCCAGACGATTGTAAGTTCAAATGATCGTGACTTTGAAGGTTGGAGGCTAACGAACGTCCTTCAGTATTTTGGCTATATCTCCTTTGTCCGACCTCCGAATGACATGAGACTTAAACTAGTGGACTTGTAAAATATTGCTCTACCTCCACCAAAAATGATAGCAATCTGAGACTAATTGAGAGAGATTGAGTGTAAAATGTGGTACGGTTTGACTGAGTGTGTTTACAAATAGTCTAACATTTTTGTCCTTATCTGTCAGACCCAAAAGCCTTTTGCAAACTGAACAGACTTGCTTCTTTCGACCATAAATTCTTCTCTAGACCTTCAAATGAATTAATTCTTGCACCAATAGGTTCCTAGCACATTATGCTACCTCTCCATAAATATTGGTACCATTTTGAATTGATTTGAAAAATATTGATTAAATGAGGGTGAGGGAATCTGTTGGAATAGTATGAACTGGTATGATTTTAGTGAACATGTCTGGGTATTTTGGTTATATCTTAACCTCTAGATTTCCAAATGATATGGTTTTTAACTTTAATTAAACTTGAGACATAGGGCTACATATGTTCTGAAGAAATTGAATTCTAATTCAGTCTCTAAGACTTTCAAGTTTTGGATGGAATTTGAGAATGAAGTACTGTTTCAGGATGAAAATAGTCGAAAAATATATGGAGAATAACTTTCAAAATACTAAATTAAATTGAATGATTTTAGTGTCATTAGAAACTTAAGACTATGAAGAACAAGTTTCTAGAAAAAATTGTTACCAAATTACTTCATTTTCATGGTCACAAAGAACATGTAAAGTTGACCTGAAATGATAATTTTGGAAAATTCTGAAGTGAGCAATTAAGGGATGAAACTAGATTCAAGTGGTTGTATTAAGACATAAACCTTAAGTATAAATGTTACTTAAGTGAGTTTGATATTGGATCAAGTATGTGATTTGAATAATGGAAAAATACCCGAGAATGTCATTAAGCCATATACATATTTATGCATAAATAAGTTCTTATAATTGTCCAAAGTTGTAAGGTGTATGCGATTTGCGTATTGCATATTGATGATGTGCAGGATAAATGTCTGCATTCAGATGTTTCCAAATCATAGAAGCAAATGCTAATCTGGAGTAGACTGTGAGTCGACCTAGATGATCTCATTCACTATTTGTTATGTTTTAAATTCTTGCTTTAAACTGCTATTGAACTGAAATGTGCTTGTTCTGATTCCGGACATTGAATGCCGAGGAGTTTGATAAATGCATGAATAATAATAAAAGTGGTCCTTATATGTTAATTTGACAAAATATGTGAAAAATAAATGGATTGTTAAATGTCGGACTAAGTTTCGAAGAAAAATGTGAATATGCATATAAATGAAAAAAAAGTGATTCTCAACTTTAATGTTGAATGACGGACAAAGGTTTGATGATGTGTGTAAAGTGAAATAAAGTAATTGGTTAAAAATATGTGAATGTGATGCATTCCATTCCATGAATGTATGAAACATAAAGGCAGTTGTGATCAGAGTTGCTAGTGAAAAAGAGCTTAATGCTCGATATGTGATAAGAGCCTCAAGCTTAGTTGTGAATGTACTGGGTATCCACTAAGAGATATGGGATATTATCTAATACAGCTCGGCATCCACAAGGGATATGGGTCAGCCCGATATCTACTAAGGGATATGGGCCAGTGAAAAAGGCACTCAATCACAACAAAGTAACAAATTGAAAGTGAGTCTCATGTGCACTGCATATGCATTTGATTACATTCAACTTTAATGTGATATATGTTGAATGTAAACTGTGAAATGATTGATTAAGTGCATGTGATTCGATATGATTATTAATTAAATGATGCAAATTATGTGAAAATGTGAACTTTATGTGTTATTTGATTGAGTGAGCCAATGGGGATGGTCACTCACTAAGTTTGCAAAACTTACCCAAAATTTGCAATATTTTTCAGGCTTAGAAGAGTTACCTTATTGGGTAAACGAGAGTATAGCCACTACATTCAAGTAAGAGGTCGAGGTCGGGATTAGTTTGCATCTGCATTAGCATTTTCTTATTTTTGTATCAGTTTAAGTCTTTGGAATTATTGTAACATGTATATTTGAATATTCTGTTTTGCAATAACCTTCTAAAGTGTAAAGGTTTCTAATGAGAATGATCTTAAGTGCAATAATAATAAATGTGATTTCGATGTTATGAAAGAAAAGAATGGGCTTGAATTTGATTACTAATTTCTACATATGCATATATTGTTTTAAAAAAAATTATACTAAGTTTCAATGAGTTTTGACTGTTCTAGCATGCCGCTCTTGCAGGGTACGTACTCGGGCATCACTCAGGATGTCGAGTACGTGTCTCAAAAGGGTAGGATGTTACAATTTGGTATCAGAGCCCGAAATTAGTATCTTACATAGGCATTTTCGAAATATATGTCAAGTTGCATACATTTTAGTCATGTGATAGTAGACAATGGCAACTGATCCCTAGTCTGAGTCACATTTATATGATTCATATACATGAGCATTCCTTAAGAGTTTGAGCTATTAGAAGCACTGAGAAGAATGATGATTTGTTAGAATGTGAGGAAATGGAGGTTTATGGACATTTAGAAATGAGAAATAGTATCTGGTTCTGTATGATAGATAAAGGTTCACTACTTTTGTATATGTGGTTGTATCATTGAACATGATATCCATATTGTACTGTGATGGTATACCCTTGAATTTGATATAGATGTGAATATATATATGTTGTCGTGGATTGAATGAGGAGGTACATGTGGAAGATGAAATAAATGATAATAGGAAGATAAGGTAGAAATGAGGAAAGAATAAAAGGGAAATGAAATATACATAATTGACTTTACAAGAGATGAATGATGTGTAGTAAGGAGAAAGTTAGAAATGCATATAAGAGAGGATTTTATGTACGCATGAGATTAAGAAAAAGATGATAAATCAAATGGGAAGACTGAATGCACTCCATATGGTAGTTGAATTATTATGAAATGATGTAACACTAGAAGAGGTAAATTCTGGAAAATTGAAGTAAAGTTGATGTTAGCATTTGTCAATGCGAAGAAACCCCGATCGTGGCAAGGATAAAGAGAGAAATATTGTCTAGGATCATTTGAGATCAAAAGATTACTATTGTAACATAATTGGTGATATGTCATATATAAATCTCTAAATAGAATGGGATGACCTTGATGATACACACCTAAGCATATGTAATTGTGTCCACTACAAAATTTGAGTTTTGATGAATAAAATATTATGACCATGTACGAAATGATAGCAATTGATCTTCTTGAGGTACTAAGAATGATTGATGAGCGATGATAACGACAGTTGATTGATAAGGATTATATGAATAGTATTAATGATAGTAGCAAGGAATCTTCTTTCAAAGAAGAATTTCCCTGAATTAGGTTAAAATCATTAGATGATTCAATAAAAAAAAGATCAATGAAGAAACAAATCAGAAATGAATAAGTAATGAATCAAAAGAGAATATTAGAGTCATATCCCTAGCAGAGACTCAAGCATAAGAGGTAGAATATGCTACTGAGAATGTATGCATTTTATTTTATGTAAAGTATCCAACTATGTGATTGGATTATAAAATTTGAGATAACACTATTGCTAATGTGAGGAGAATTTAGTTCCATGTCATATTATGTGTAAATATGTATGGGAGATGCAATTATATCTGATGAATGTGTTAGCAACACAGGAAGTTAAGTTTGCAAATGAATTGAAATATAAGGAGAAACTAGTAAGAATGAACAGATGTTAGAACAAGTCAATGTGAAATAAGAGGAAATAGAATGAAATGGGAAAATCATTCAAGTGAAGAAGTCAATTGGAAAAACCAAAAATAACATAAGAAAATACTACCTCGTTGAGGAATTAGATACTTAAAGAATTACGAGAACAAATCATGGGCATAAGCAAATTTGGGTTATATCTGTTGGAGTTAACCATGCCCCCGATAGTATTATGATATTGAAGATTAACGTGATCCAAGAAAAATTTTATCAGTTAGCGACTATGATTATAGATGGTATTTTGAGTGTATACGAAAAGTAAAGAGAACATTTTGAATATTTGAGGAAATCTTACATATCATGAAGGTAGAAATAGTTATATGCCAAGTTCCATAAAAGTGAATCTTAGCTTGATCAATAAATTGTAGGTGGCATAGTATTTGAACATGGAACATTAGAAGACTCAAAGAAGATAAAGGTGATGATAAAGTAAAAAACTACAAGGAATATATGTGAGATTCGGAGTCCTTTAGAACTAGCTACATGTTGGATACTACCAGCGACTATTAAGGAGTTTTTACTGATCTTAGTCTTTTGAAGAAAAGGTCTTAGGGAAAAATGTAAAATGTATGGACTGATGAATATAAAAAGAATCCTTGATGACTTAAAACACTACTGTAACTATATCGTTTGGTTATGGAGATTATGTTGGCCCCTATAAATTTTCTTGATGAATTAAGCATGATTTAAATAAATTATGAGGTTTGATGGATTAATTTTTGGAGTTTAATTGTGATGCCCAAGTTAGAATTAAATTAGTGTATGATTAAGGTATTAGAGTAATGGCCTTAGGTAAGTAAACTTTGGATTAAATAAAGAAGGGTTATTTTTGGAAGAACCAAGTGAGTGAAGGGAAAAATGGGAAAAATAGGAATAAAAACGTGTCTTGGCTTAGAAGAAGAGAAGCGTCGTGGGAGAAGAGAAAAAAGAAAAAAGAAAGCTAAGGTTTTGGAGATTTTTTTGAAGAACTTGAAGACTTTGAGGCTTAAACAAGTAAGTATAAGCATTAACCTCTTTTGATTTGATGAATGGAACTTAAGGGAAGTGAATATGTGTAGTAAGTTGTTGATGAATGGTTTGAGTAATAGTTAAATCTTCTAGGGTTAATAATTTTGATGTATTTGTTAATGATCTTGGGTTGTAATGAGCTTAGAAATGAAGTTAGAATGATGTTTAGGGTTATATGGGTTATATTTGAAAGATGGGAAGTATATGGATGAAGAATGTTGGAAAAATCAGGTTTTCGGAGGTTTTTGGGGTCACACGTCGCGACCTGCAGTTGCCCACGTCGCGACGTGCACCAGCTTTCTCGTCGCGACGTGTAGTTTTCTCGCCGCGATGAGAGGCCATTTTCCAACACTGACATGCTTTAGTATTTTGGGCATAACCTTTGTTGTAGATGTCCAAATGAGGTAATTTTTGATTCGTTGTAAACTAGAGACATAGGGCTACAAGTTTTATGAAGAAATAAAGTTGTAATTCAGTTTCTAAGAATTTCAATTGTTGGATGGAAGTTGAGCAAGGAATGTTGTTTTAGTATAAGAATATTATGAAAATGTTTTGGCTATAACTTTTAGAGTATTGAACCAAATTGAGTGATTTTGGAGTCATTAGAAAATTATGAAAATGGAGAACATTTTTCTAGAAGAATGTGTTAACAAATTTGGTAATTTACCTGATCCAAATGATCATGGAAAATTGAACTAAAGCTTTAGATTTTGGAAAATTTGGAGTATTAAGAAATTATCTTAGTGCATATGCTTTTGGGGCTCTTAAATGGTAATTCCTATTAAATGGAATTTTTGGCTATTATTAAAGGAAATCAAGGAAGGCAAGAGGAGCAAGTAGGAGGCACCTTCGGGCAAGTCTTTGAGCAAGGATTTTGCAAGGTGGGTACATGTTTATAATAGAATAAATAAGCTATTACTGTTTTCTGTAAATCAAAGAAGTTTTCTGATTTTA
>JAOTAZ010080223.1:0-13113 GCA_025629785.1 Erythroxylum oxycarpum | reverse complement strand
TTCTAATTAGTTCTAAAGCTCTCTAATAAACAATCGGGTCTCGTATGAGATTTCTCTCTATGAAATTACCAACTATATTGATTAAGTAGTCAATTAGATCGCCTAACTTTCATTAATCCAATCTAGTCATTTTTATCTAGCTCACCCTCTTGGTTTATTACCGAGACATGCAATTACATGAATTAATCACAACACCGAAAACAATAAACAAAAAAAAAACAAATCAACACTGACTGAAAGTAAAATCCCTAAGGAGTGTTTAGAATACTATCAATAACCTGAAATCCATTTCCATACAATCCATCTCAACTTTATACCTTTAAATGAAAAAGGAAATGAAGAGAAAATGGAACTTAGGTTAGACAAATCAAGAAGGCAGCGACATCAGGATACCACCTGATCCGGGGAGCAGCGGTGTCAAGATCCACTTCTTCTTCCTCTCTCTCTTCTTTTTCCTCCGTTTAGGGTTTCCAAGATTGACTGAATGTAAAACTACTTCTTTTTGTTCTTGTTGCTCTATATATGTTCTTTTGTGTTTACGGTTGAACTATAAATTTTTCGGGGGCTGAAAGGTCTAAAAAATCCATCGAAACCCAAAGTTTGGAAGTCACTGCACATCTGCGCGACGTAGGTCACGATCGTGGCCTAGGTAAGGCCGTTTTGTACGGCCCATAATTGTGGGCCATACAATTGCCCCAATTTTCTTTGAAATTCCTCCGTACTTTGATCTCGACCTTAAAACACTACCAAACATATGAAGGTACCTAAAAAACATTATATTTAAGTTCAAAGGATTGTTCTAACCCCTTGATTGAGCCCATGTTTATTATACAAATTAGTGACACTTTCATGCTCTTTACTACATTTCTTTGCTCCTTTTCTTAGATTTTATGCTTAATTTGACTTTTGAGTGTCTATTTTTATTTTATGTAGTTTGAGAGTAAAAGTGTCACAAATTATTATTAATTGCACTAAATCTATTTTTTATAAAACAATTGATACTGCAAATTACCATTTGTCATTGTAGGAGACTAAAAAAGAAGTAGAGTCAAGAGAGCTGAAGAGGATAATTCAACAAGTCAACAAGTCAATAAGTTCAATAGAAAGTTTGCCGCGACGAAGATTGAAGGATTACAGGCAAAACCTTCAGGAAAAGTTTGTCGTGGCATAAAGTAATTCTGTCGCCACCATAAAGGAACCAGCAATGAAGCTAAAACATTCGGGAAAAGTTCGCCGTGGTGAACGTAAATTGTTATCGTAGCGAACCTTCAAATACGCAAACCATTTTTAGGAAACTCACCCACTGTGCAACCTGATCCAAACCTGTTTTCTTTTAAAAACCTGCGATTTTAGGTTAAAAAGGGAGTCGACACTCAGTGCGGAAAGGAGAGTCTCTCTCTCAACATCGAACATAACTTCATCCTTCCTCCTCCACTTCATCGTCCACTCCTCCACTGACAACTACTACCATAGATGCTTCTAGGGGGTTTCTGGTTGTAAATTCTCCTGAAGCTATGCTTGGCTAAGCTGATTTTTCCTTTTTGGAGATGTAGCAATGGCTAGGGTTCAACGGGCTTTAAAGGGAAGTAGTTTAATCATGTTCAACAATATCGTTATGATTTCTACGTTTAGGATTTGTAATGTGTAGATGAATATTCTTGATTAGTGTTTAATCAAGTGTTGAACATTCAATGTATTGATGGGTTTTGTTGAAGTAGAACTTTGAACTTGAATAAATGAAGTCTCACATATGTCTATTTGAGATTTGGTTAATTCTCTTTTATCTACCTAGTTGTGTTTGATATTGAGATGATGCTAGATTCCAAACTGACTTATTGCATTGACTTACCCATTCCACAGACTAAGATACATTTAACTAGATTTTAAGAACTGGAGTTTATAGATTAAAAACTTGGACTTAAAGATTTCTTTAGGGTTTACCAATTGAAACTTAGTGATTCACTCCCCTAAAAATTTATTTTGAACTATGATAGCCAAAGCTCGTTTTCAAGAGGATACCATCACCATTTGATCGGTGTTCTTTTCTTACTGCTTTAATTATTCCCAAAAATCCAAAAATACTTTTTATTGCATTTTCCTTACAATCAATTTTGTTTTTCCAAGATTTACAAACATCAAAACCCCCTTTCCTTAGCTTGCATTTCATGACACATAGTTAGCTTAGATCAATTTATTATGTTACGATTAAGTGAGACAACCTGAGGTTGCATTTTAGATTGTGATCGCGGATCGTCGTTCGATCCTAAAATCAATCCTTGAAAACCGGTCAAAAATAATAACTCCAAGATTGCATTATAAGATGTAATCTCAGGTCGTCTCTCTAAATCGGAACCGACGAAAAAGGTTAAAGTTAGCCAATAAGTCAAAATTGCAATTGAAGTTGATAAAAGAAGGGGGGGTTTGCGAGTTTGTCAAAATTGAATAAAATAACTGAATTAAAGAAAATGGAATAAAAATTATCTTTTTCGATTTTGGAGAATTTGAGATCAAAAAAAATTCAAACTATAATCAAATTAGATAGAGTCCTCTTGAAAATGAGCTTAGGCTATCACAGTTCAAAACAATTTTTCAGGGATAAATTCCATTAAGTTTCCGAAGAATCAACCTTAAAGGACCCTTTAAGTCCAAGGATTTAATTAATGAACTCCACTGTTTAAATCCTTGTTAAAAACCTTAGTTTGTGAAATGGATGAGTTAATGCAAGTGGTCAATTGGATCAAACATAATCACCTATATCAAACACAACTAGGCAGATAATAATGATTAACGCAATCACCAAAAGACATATATGAGACCTCATATATTAATCATCAAAGTTCTACATAAACAAATCCGTAGCACAAATAATTTTTCAACGCCTGATTAAACTCTAATCAAGCTAATTTAATCATATCAGTGTAAACCCTACCTCAGAGTATTACAAAAATATAACTAAACTTTAGACAATGAATGATTACTCCCCTTTGAAGCTCGCAAACTCAAGCCGATGCTACATCTTCAAGAGGTCCGAATGCCTAGCCACACATGACGGTCATCATCCTCAATACTGTTGTAACTCCGACGGCATCCATGGTGAAGATGATCATGCGGTGTAGATGATGATGAAATGTTGATGGTGGATGATGGCTGCGGCAAGGAATGGCGATAATGAAATGTTTGGATCGTCTCTAGGTTTCCGAATGGTGTAAGATGTGTCTGTATGTGTATTCGGAGAAGATATGTAGCTAGCCGACCTCTTTTCTGACCTAATTTGGTAAATATTTAAAGTGGAGAGCTAGGTCGGGTCGAAACAGTGAGATAATTTTCTATTTATAGTCCGGGTACCCGTTTGTACATCGCGACGAGACAATTAATGGACGTCGCGACGTGTAGCTCTTGCACGCTCACCGCGACGTGAAAATTGTTGGACGTCACGACGTACTAATGTCTATCGATGCGCTGCAACGTAGGAATTGGTATATGTCACGACGTGTCTTCTGTTGGATGCGTCACGACGTGCTGGAAGGCTCACGTCCTGTTGACTTTCTGATGAGTTGACTCCCTTGTTTCCCTACAAAATAAAATAGCAATTTGCAATATCAATTGTTCTTAGAAAAATTAAGATGCGATTAATATCAATTTGCAACAACTTAATTAACAAATTGCAATTCATATGAGCTCACTATAGGGAACCAATTTAAGCACAAAAATCATCAATTAGGAGTCAAAAAGTACTTTAACAACTATGAAAATGCAGCCAATTAATAATAGCAACTTGGGCTCATTCATGCGTCATTTGCAGCTATAGGGCCTAGAGGGGGAGGAGGTGATTCGGTTGCATCTGCAGACTATGACGGTCTACCTTCACAGTATGTACCTCCAAATATGCGTCTGAATGTAGGCCACATTACATCACGTTGTATCTTTGGTGGCATATTTCTACTTGTAATTCCTTGTTTATTGAATTTTCTAGAAATATAAGAATTTGAATTCAATATTTTACACAATATATGCAAAAGGAAATAAGGCGATTTGTTGAATATTATATTCAAGTACAAACTTTGAATTAGATGGTTAACAATTGTTACAATCATAAAACAATAACAATAATAGCACACACTCAATAGGAAGCAACTTGACTCCTAACTAGTAGGTATTGCATCGATAAATCACAATGATATAATTAATTTCTTGGATTCCATGTGACAAGAGAGTCGGTGAAGGTAAATAAGTCCCTGATGTCTGGATTCCTGAGAAGGGTCCTGGCATATTCAAATGCACCAATTGAAATAGTGATACTTCTTCCCTCAGGTATAAGGTTTTTAACACCTTCTTGCAAAAACATTTCCCTTATAGATAAACTTATAGAGGATACAGTGAATGAGTCACCAGATTTAATATGGGAGACAAACTCTCCAGATGAACTACCAGTATGAAGCGGTTTACCTAAAACCCAATCAGTATAGAACTTAGATAATGTCATATTAGAAAACCATTAAACGAACCAAATTTTGAGTGACATGTATACGTGAATGTCCATATGAAGTATGTGGAATTGAAGAATTTTCGAAAAGAGACTATTTCCCTAATCATTTATTAATGGTTGTGATATCGCTCCTACCTCCATGGGCTTACATGTCATCTTCGAGATTCAAGGAAGCTTAAAACAGCATGTAGTATATACTATCAAATGTGAATATATATAATAGTTTAATAAAAGGAAATGAGATGTACATAATAAGGAAAGTGACGTTCAGATGATACTAAACACCTTGAAGCAGAAGATCGGTAATGGAAGGCAAACAATCATTAGTGTATGAAGTGGAGATTTTTCCTGCATTTTTATTCCTTCGGTAGGGAAAATTTTGCCACCTTTCTTCCAACGGAATGAATTACTACCATCTGTAACGAGTCACCATGTCGACATTCCTTGATTAAGAGTTTGAATTAAATACTTTATATAATATACTGAAAAGGAAATAATTGATTTCTTAAATAAATATTCAATTACAAACACAAATTAATCGCTATCATAACTTAATTGTAAATTACAATCATCTTCTTTTTCTGAAGAATAAGAATCAAACTTTGGCTCCTCTTTAGATCTTTGGGTTATCCTCTCCAGATGAAATTTCAACATATTCGTTTGATGGATCATTCAAAGGTTCATTACTGTCATATGTGACAGATGCATTTACAAAATAAACATCTTCCTTAAACGCTTCACTTTCAATTCTCTGTTCTCCTTTTCTATGTGATTCAAAAACACCTCTAGTTTTAACTTTGCAAACTGCCAACCAATATGACTTATCTCGTTGTAAGCTGGGAAAAGGGATATAATACACTTCTTTAGATGTTGATTTCAACTATATTGTATCAACTATCCACTTTTGTTCCAACATTTGGAGTCGGGTTAAACCAGTAACACCTAAATATCACACATTACTTTATTAGCAATGCAGGGTACTTAACTTCAAGTATCTCAATAATTTTACCATAGTAATCCATTAATTCTCTTTGTATGCAAACTCCATTATTTATTATTGCCATGGTATGACCATGATATTCTGTATGATATTTGTATCCATTAACCAAATACACCGGATACGATTTAGCCATTCGTAGAGGTCCTTTTGTAAGATCACATACAAATTTGTACTTTATTGGATTTTTTAAGATCTACATAAAAGAAATTATCATATCAAAGAGTATAACGTCATTTGAACACTTAAATCTTATAATTCAATCATTTGAAAATTTATAAGTGAAAGTTTACATATCTCTCGAACCATCAAGGAAAGTGTCTCCAAACTTCTTTATTTATATCATCCTGTGTTTTGTTTGGCATTAGCTCACGTAACAATTCTTCGTATAATCTAAAAAAATTATTATGTATTTCATTTATGAACAACACAAAATTTGAAAATCGAAATAATCATTTTCAACATACTGCACGAAAGGTTGAACTTCTTGGCAGTTCAATAAAATGTAACCATAAGCAGCCTTAATTTCTTCCTCTATTAACATTCTTTTTGTTGAACATCCATACGTTCGTCTAGGATATGTGAAAATGGATAAGTTACCATCGACATCACTCGTTCCTCCCCCATCGTCATTACGAGGAACTTTTCTTTCTCTTATGTGAACATGCGACTCATAATAATGTGAAGAATATGTATAAGCTTCCTCCACTAAATAAGCATTACCTATTGAACCTTTAACTCTAGCCTTGTTTTTGACATTTTTCTTCAAGTGATGTAAATACCTATATTAGAGAACATGGTTATTATAATTTAGTAGTTAAAACATGTTATTACTTCAATTACAATAATTTTGGTTGGATTACCTCTAAAATGGATACATTCATCGATACTAAACTAGAACAATTAGTTTTTCCTTGTGTGCTAAATGCATAGGTAGATGCGCTATACAGTCAAAGAAGCTTGGAGGAAAAGTCCCTTGTAACTTACACAAAATTACTGAAATTTCCCTTTATAGTTTTTCCATTTCAGCCAACTTGATTTCAGATGATGTTAAACTTTTTAAGCACAAACTTAATTTTATTATTACTTCCCAAACCTTATTCGATAGCAAATTTTGAAATGCAATTGGAATTAGTCTTTGCATAAACACATGATAATCATGACTTTTCATCTCAAGCAATTTGTATTTCCTCATGTCTACACACCTTGCCAACTTTGAAACATAACCATTCGAAAACTTTAGAATTTTCAACTATTCACACAAAGTCTTCTTTTGTTTTTTGTCCAAAGTGTAACATGTTTTTGGGTATTTTCCGGTGCGAAGATCTTCATGTAACTTGTTCCTTTTACAAAAAAGTTGCAAATCAGCTCGTGATTTTGCATTGTATTTGTCCACCCTTCAATGCTCGTTATGGTATTGAACAAATTGTCAAAAATATGTTTTCCATACGCATCACATCTAAATTATGACATATCAAATTAGTTTTTTAATATGGAAAATCCCAAAATATGCTTCGTTTTATCAAACCAAAGTTTTTACTAATGCTTTTATTTACTTCATCATCTTCAAATTCTGTAACTTTCAACAAGCTTAATTCATCAACCTGCTGTAAAATCTCTTCACTAGCTTTGTGAGGGGGAGGAGGTGTTTTTACTATCCTATTCTTAATGAACTTTTGTTTATTGCATCTAAATGGATGATATAGAGGAAGAAATTTCCAATGATTGTTAAACTAACATGTTTTACCCCCATTTAGAAGATAAAATGCATAAGAATCATTGTCACAGTAAGGACAATCCAATTTTCTTGCTGTGCTCCATCAAGACAATATGGCATATTACAGAAAATCATTAATGGTCCATATTAAATCCGCTTTCAACATAAAATTCTGTTTTAGAGACACATCATATGTCTGAACAATATATTTCCAAAGATACTACAATTTAGATATCAATGGTTGTAAGAATACATCAATTCTATGGTTCAAATTTTTAGGCCCTGGCACGATCACTGTCAAGAACATATATGCATCTTTCATACACATCCATGGAGGCAAATTATAAGGAGTAATTATGATTGGCCATGATGAATATTGCTAGCCGGACTGACCAAAAAGTTAGAATGCATCCGTTGACAATCCCAACCTAACATTTCGACTTTCATCTGCAAACTCAAGATGGGTGTCATTGAAATGTTTCGATGCCCGTGCATCTGATAGATTACTCATTATCCCATCTTCCTGTTCGTGTTCATTATGCCATCTTATATAAGATGCAGTAACATCAGAAGCATATAATCTTTGAAGTCGCAGTGTTAGCGGGAAATAATACATCTAAGGGAAATAATACATTTACTTCCAGGGTACTAATTTTTGTTTCATAAAGTGCTTTTTAGGCTTGAACCTACGTTGACCACAAAATTTGCAGTCTTATAATTCCACATTATCTCCCCAATACAACATACATTCCAATTTCCAATAATAAATCTTTTCAACAGGCAAACCAAGACCCCTAATAAGTTTCTTCATATTGTAAAAACTATCAACCATTGTATGATCAGGAGGCAATGATTCATTATTCCATTCAAGAATTTTATCAAAACTACGGTTCGAAATATGCCCTTCATACTTTATGTTCAATATTTGGGCAATTGGAGACAATTGGGCCATTGTCTCACAATTTGGCCATAATTCTTGGTCAGCTGATTGTAGTAAGTCAAAAAATTGTTTTGTGTATGGGTTTAATTCTTCTTTAAGATTTTCCATATTTTCCTGAAAGGCATAACCGGCTGCATCATAAACCATTTACATGTAAGGATTTTCATTTCCATCTATATAATTTGTTTTAAATCCAATCCCCCTTTCAAACTCATTTAAGGTCACAGATGATTGTACTTGATTACCCCATGAGGTGCTACAAATCAATTGTTCCCTATGTCGTGTCCACTCAAAATAACTGGGGAAAAATCCTTCTTGAAGCAAATGCCTATTAACTTCATCAATAGGAAGGAAACAAATGTGTTTGCACTTCTTACATGGACATCTGATCTTTGGGCCATCCATATATGCAGGCTAAAAACATGCATAATGAATAAATGCTTCAACTCCCTCAACAAACTCAGGATTAATGAAACCATCCAGTGTTAATCGACTATACATCTAAGATCTATCAACATTACTCATTTATGCAAAACTGTTAATTTAAAATAGTGATTCCATAGTTAGTATCATTCATGTTGGCTAAAGTTTACAAATCATCTAAACTTTACATAAGATTTCCTAAGTATTAACCAATTGAATTAATCACCAAAGATTACACTTGTGAATCAAGAAAAAAATTTCTCGTTGTGACTCCTAGGCTCGTAGTATTTTTCAACGATAAGCCTCATGGGAGCTGCATCACGGGTTATGGGTTAAGATTAAAATTATTTATTAACTGTAGATCTATTTTTTTGTTTGTAATCATATATGTCAGAAGAGATTAAAGCGTAGAAGTTTGATATTTAACCTAAATAGTATATGTACTAGTGCCAAATAAAATAAGTATTCATAAAAATATTAATATTTATTTTAATAAATTACTGTAACATATACAATTATCTAATATGTTTAGAATAAAATTAGTATTATATTAAAAAGATGCATGTAAAGATTCGCACATAAAAAGTAAACAGAACCTAATCATTTAAGAGAGCACCAATGAAATAATGGATTGACATAATTAAGATATTTGCAATTATAAGTCAAACCCATCCTATATTTAATTCATTGATAAACTGAAGTTTATAGCATAAAAAATTTCGATTATTACAGGAAATTTACATTAAAAATGCAGGGAGTTCAAACTGAAAAAAAAAACAAATTAAACCAAGTACACAAAAACTAGTAAATAACAAAATCACTTACCTCAACTAACATGTAGAAAGATCTTCCTGAAGTACGTGAAGGAAGATGATGAAGGATCAACTCTGGAAAGCTGACCGTCAAATAAGATAACTAAAACAAAGCAAAGAAGACAATGAATTTCAAAGCAGTACATAAATTGATATAAATTCATGTTTAGAAGTCTTAGTTATAGCATTTGATTGCCGCCATGTCATGCAAGAAAGTCCAGCCATTTGCCTTTTAAAATATAAAAATGATGATAAAAGTTCTATATTCAATGAAGTAAAAAGATGCAAAGTGACTACACTGCAAAACATAGAAATAGATAAAAATTCGATTAAACTTTGTTAAACCATAAAGAAGTCTATTGTCTTTTACCCTAAATATAGTACTTTTTGCATATTTGATATCATTGTGATTCCGATATCATTAGGAAACAACTACTAATACTAATTTTAGGTCCTAACATCCTTTAAGTTGAAGCTTTACTGTTGAGGACAATCATTTAAAGATAGTTTCCTTAATCTCTTTGATAATGAGTGAGAAATAAAGGAGCCTTTTTATATCATTAGTGATTGAGTTATGAATGAAGGAGATGGGAGAGGAATGGAAGATTTACTAGTCGTTAAGAGGCTCAAGTGGGAGGAAAGTTGGTATCCAAAATTGTTATTAATTTAAGGAAAATATGAGTGAAATAATATTGGGAAGCAACAAGGAAGTCAAGGAACTAGAAAAAGGCAATCCTAAATGGAGACGTAGAAGTTATAGAGAAAAAGAGACTACAATTATGCCTAAAAGTAAGTTATCTCTTTTTTAAAAACAAAATAAAAATTGTTTCATCCTTTTCCTTATAAGTCAGCAAGGGAAAAGGAAAAAAAAAAGAAGATAATGTGATCGTAAAAAGATTTAGAAAAGTGAATGTCAACATCCCTCTATCAAATGCCATCAACCAATTACCAAGGTATACAAAATTTTTAAAGAAGTTATATCCTAACAAAAGAAAACTAAATAGGGATAAGAAGATAAGAATAAGTGAGAGTTTCCGGGCAGTATTTTAATGAAAAAAACCTTTTAAGTGTAAGGAACGAGATATGTTCACCATTCTTTATAAAATAGGCAACACCATTATTAGGAGACCTATGCTTGATTTAGATGCATCCATTAACGTTGTGTTGTTATTTGAGTATACTTTGTTAAATTTCTGACATTTCTGAAGCATATGTCAGAAATATGTGTACCAAAGAAAGATAAGAAATATTTAGGGTTTAAGCCATTGCCTATCAAATCATCTAAATTAGATTATAGTACCAGCTTGTACATGAATGCTTAAGACCTGACAAGAAGCTAACTTCATGTTTATACAACAGGTTGCTCGTGGAATTCTTCCAGCTCAAGGGATTCAAGTTCTGTGGTTTCACATGCATCTCGTTTATAAAGCAAGCAAATAAGTGTTGCCTTTCTTTTCACTAGGATCGAATTAGTTCTGCTTTTGGACTAACTTGCCATTCATTAATTCTTCAATTGTTAGAATAAATGCTGCCCAATAATAATAATAATAATGATATATAGAAGCCTATTTCTTTTATTGTCCAGTTTTTAAAACATTGTTTATTCTTCAAAAGAATTGGCATTGGATGTGTTTTTCTTTTTTTTCGACCGAACCCAACAGATTGGGCACTTTATTGTTTAAAAAAAATTGTCATTTAGTGAATTAAAATGAAATATAAGAAGGGAACTACACTAAAACAATTCCAAGATGTAGCTAGGCTTCCGAAAAAAAATTTAGAGTCTCTTTCCCACCAAATTATCAAACTCAACCTTTATAAAAAATAAAAATAACCATATAAAATCCAAAGAATGGTAAAAAATTCAAGAAAAAACACCCTTAACTCCAACTAGAAATACTGAAAATTTTACTGTCATAATATAAAATTCACTAAGGAAACCTTTTCATTACAAAGAAATTGCAAAAGCAGTGTTGTGTGTGAATATATAGTCCTAACCTAAGCGAGCATAAAATTCTTGAACAAATTCAATGTTTCACTATACTTCATACATAGTATGGACAAAATTCAAGATAAAGAATACAACACCAAAAATAAGTAAAGAGTCGAGGAAAAAGAAAAAGAAAACCTCTTAGCCTGGATAATAATTTACCTACAATTATGAGATGCTTAATCATCATTTTACAAAAACATCGGCATGATATATATTTGGAGTTTTCATTGATAGGCCAATGATCCCCATAACTGACCAAAATTCACGAAATATGTCTCCCTACTACAAACCATCATCATTATCATGCTAGTTTGGATACTATATCCCACCTCCAGCAAACTCACCCATAATTACCCGTAACTCTAGCCATACACAAACTTATGCCCATACAAAAAAATTTACAAGAAAATCAATTTGTAAATGAAACTTCATGCCCATACATAAGCAAACGTAGAGGAGAGGATGGAGAAGACGAAAATACCTCCACGAAGACAGTTATAGAAGACAACGACAACAGCCGGAGAAGACACAATAGCTCCATAATGCCGATGACAAACTAGAGACGCTGTAGAGGATGCCAGAGACACAGTAGTTATCGACAAAGAAGGAGACGATGTAACAGTACATTTGGAGGGGAAAGAAGGAGGCTCGGTACGCAGGTGAGGGGGAGGGGGAAGGGAATTTGGGGGGTCATTTTAAGTATAACAAAACGATGTCGTTTGGTTTGAAACCAAACGACGTTGTTTTGTTTAACTTAAAAATGTTCAAACAGAAGCAGATGACGACGTATAACTTGAGATTTTATCGACAGAATTTCTGGGCGGAAATTTTCCATCAGCAAATCAATCACTTATAACTCCACCAATAATCACTCTCATCCTTGCTGCACTAGGTTTTCTATCTTACACCAATCACCTTTAGTATCTCTCACACACCAAGTTCTATAACTATGAAATTTTATAGAGCTTTCCTTATTTTACTTCATATTGGAACTTGGAATACTTATGCTTTAGATCAAATTAAGGTTTATCCTATGCTTTTGTTAAAGTTTTTGCAAAATATCAAATTTGGTTCATTTTTTTTTTAATACGAGGAAAACATGGTCATTGTAAGCATTATAAGATTAGGATAGGCAAGATGGTGTGATGATTGCAATAATTGAGACTAATATAGCATGTGTTGCAATCAAGAAATAAAGTAGACTCTATGTAGTTAAAAGAGAAAAATACATTAAAAATAAAAGAATGTTATTTAAAATTAAAACTTAGATTACTTCAATTTTGTTGATTCATATTGGTTTATTTTGTGTTACATATACTTGGGAAAATGGAACTGTCATCATATTGGAAACCTTCTCTCTCAAATATCAAACTGTAGACTTGACAGGCCCCTTTCTTGATGACTAGGTGACCTGCCCAACACCCCATGAAAACCTTCCAGTCGCTATCCAATCCAACAGGAAATTCCCCTGGAGCTAAGCCTTTTCCCTTTCCTTCAAAAGATTTTAACTTAATATAAAAAAGGGTAGCAGTGAATGTTTTTAAAAGTAACATTCATTAAAAATTCCGACAGTATAACAACTATTATTTAATAAAACCAAAAATTTTAGGTTCCTGAAAAGTAATTCAAAAGACCTCCTGTCCGGAATTCCAGCAGAAACAAACGCAAACCTATGACTAAACACTTCAATAAGTCTCACAATCATATTCAATCTCAAATTACTGTATCAATGTAAAAATCCATTCAAT
>JAOTAZ010080217.1:0-13116 GCA_025629785.1 Erythroxylum oxycarpum | reverse complement strand
TCATCATACATAGATGAATGTAGTATAAATATCTGGTACCATATATGGCTGTGTTGAGTTTTTTTATTGGTTCAACAGGGGGCATATCATAAAAATAGGGGAAAATCTGTCGAAATTTTTATTAAATATAACCGTCGCAAAAGTATTTCAATATTACTAACAAAATAAATGATACCATCAGTAAATTGTTCGCTTTATTTACCGACCGTTCTTATTAATCCGTCGGTATCTTTATGACTATTTATCGATGGACACCTTGATCTTCGGTATATTTTACTGATGGAAGTACATATGAAATTTTTGTCGTTATAGTTACCTATGCCCGTATTAATGACACTTTTGTCCATCGTTCAATTCCATCGGTAAATGTTAATACCGACGGCATAATTGGATTTAGCGACGGTTTTTACCGTCACTAATTCATTGATTTCTTATAGTGGATGATTCTACCTCTTTATTTATCTTTAAAACTGCAAAATTTATCTTCCTCTTCCATCAAGGTAAGTTATCTTCCCTCGTCAGTTTCTTATCAAAGAACTCCTTTAAAAAACATAAACATCGAAGCCATTGTTTGACGGTGTCTTATTTTAGTTACGTATGGTTATGGCTTTTCCATTTTCAAGGGAAAGGATTTAACTCCTTCCCTAAGTTAAAACCTTTCAACATCAATTTTATATTAGTCAAAAGTGTATCTTAAACCTCAACATTTACATTAACTTAAACCCTAACGTTTTGATGCGTTCAAATTAAACTTTAACACTTTTAAAATGTTCATAACAAATTTTAAGTGGACAAAAAAATTGACAAAATTTACTCTCTACCGATATCATGTTAATGTTGATGTAACATTATTTTTATTTTTAAATAAAAAGTGAGTCGTACTATCATGTAAGTAGCTTTTTTTAAATTAACTAAAAAGTGAATCCTAAAATCACAATGTAGTGGAGCCCACTTTTATATATTTTAGACTATAAGTTCTACTTGTCAAGTGGTAGTAGGACCTTTTTGTTAAAAATAAAAAGTAATGTTAAGTTAATATTGACATGAAATTTAACTGAAGAAGAGCTAATCCTATTAAAATTTTCTTTTACTTAGAGTCTATTTGATCATTTCTAAAATATTGAAGTTTAATTTAAACACTTCAAAATATTAAGGTTTGTTTTATATTCTGCTATAAAGGTTGAGGTTTAAAATGCACTTTTTTTAGCCATTACTTCAATCCTTAAAATTTTTAAACTTGGTTTGCTTAACAAATCAAATCTTTGGTTCATACCAATTTCATGATCCATTTCAAATCTCTAAATCAAATCCTTTTGTTGAGTGAATTTGATTTGGAGATCAAAGAAAAGAATGGAGTAGAAAATAAAGTACCTGATCATTTAAGTTGTGTAGTTCATTTAGGGAGAGAAAACAATTTTTAAGAAGAATTTCCTAATGAAAAACTTTGTACTATGAGCCTAAAAATTCTATGGTGTGCAGGCATAATTATTTGGCTACAAAATGCTTACCTGTTGGCTTTTATAAATCTTAAAGAGATACACTCAAAAATGATGTGAAATTGTTACATATAGGATGATCCATATCTTTCGAAATATTGCACGGATTAGGTAAGTATTGTATTGTGGTTTCTTTTGGCCTTACTTATTTTGAGATGCATATTCCTTTTACAGGTCTTATGAATGTTATAAAAATAGGTAATATTTTACAACAAAATGGGATGCCCTAAATTCTGATTTTAGCTTGTGAACTTTTTGATGTATTAAGTATTGATTTTATGGTATCATTTCCTGCTTCATTTAAGTACATTTACATTTTATTAGTTGTTATTATATTTTAAAGTGGTTGGAAGCAAAGGCCACCTAAATTGACAATTTTAATGTTGTTATAGGTTTCTTAAAATCTAACATATTCAATAGGTTTGGTATTCTAAGAGCCTTAATTAGTGATTATGACTACACAATGTAAGTATTGTTAAAGAAATATGGTATTACATACAAAATACATCATACCATCCACAAAATAATGGACAAGCTAAAATTTCTAATTGGAAACCAACTTAATCATATAGAAGATTAAGTCCAAGTAAAAAAGATGGGATTCTATAGTTGGATGTTGCATTATGAGTATATAGAACAACTTATAAACCACCAATAAGTATGTTTCTATATAGTTCAGTAGTTAATAAGTCATATCATCTTCCTCTTAAATTAGAACATAAGGCATATTAGGCTTTCAAATAGCGTAATATTAGTTTTGTTAAAAGTCGTGTATATAGGAAACTGTAGTTGTAAGAATTCAAAGTAATGCTTATGAAAGCTCCCAAATTTATAAGGAGAAAACAAAAGCTTTCCATGATAAAATGATTTTTAGGAAATAATTCTTTGTCAAAAAAAGTTCTCCTTTATGATCTAAAACTTTAACTTCTTCCAAGTAAGTTATGATCTTGTTAGATTAAACCTTTTATTATTTCTAATGTGTTTTGGCATGGTGCAATTGAAATTCAAAGGCTAACAATGTCTTAAGTGTTTGAAGTTAATGGCCACAAACTTAAGCCTTTTTATAAAGTTGTGCAAGTTGAACACATAGAAGGTAACTTAAGCTTTTAGGATTTTATTTACTTTACACATTCCTATTTTATTAGTATTTTTTAATTTCCAATGTTATAGTATTTTGAGGTCTTTGTTTGCACTCATTTTCTTGACTTGGTTGACATTAATTGAGAGTTTATATTTATTTATTTATAGATTTTTTTATCAATTTTCATTTGCCATTATCAATTTTGGCTTTTTGGCTTTCCATCGTCAATCCTCACTGCCCTTAACATTTTTACCCTATTAGTTTAATTCTTCTTTTGATTCCTAAATAACCAAACCTTATATTGCCACCATCTCTATCGATGCCAATAATTAACTTTGGCATCTTTAACACTCCCCACATCACCTATTGCGATGCCTTTCATTTGCAATCCCTAGTTCCTTGAACACTATTCTAATCCCTAGTTCCTTGAACACTATTCTAACTCCAAATGGCAACATTTTGTAAAAAGAAGGACCAACTTATCTTGTTGGAGGATCAACTGCCATTGCCCTATTAATAGGTCCAAATACACTAATTTCTTTATTTAGAGCTGAAACTATAAAAGGACTAGCTCCTAGTTACATTATCAAATATTGTAAAGGTAATGATTATTGGATAAAACTTGTAATATAGTCAAAATTTGTCCTAAAAAAATTTATTGAAACCTTGAAATTGATAATTCACACATGTTTAGGGGAAGTCCTTTTACTTATCTCTTTTTATACTTTGCATGAAACATTGAGGACAATGTTTGGTTCAAGTGTGAGGAAAGTTTTAGTTTAGGTTAGTTTTGTTTAATTTTGCATAAAAGTGTGTTTTACCTATTTTTTTATGTTTACTGTCTAGTTGTGGGATTTTGCTTTAATTTATCTTAATAGTTAGCTGGTTAGTTTTGATCTAGCCTATCATATGGTTTCAGTAAATTCGTTTTGAATAAATATTGGATTGTGTGTATTCTAAAGGATACAGTCCTTTAATAATAAGAGTAGCAACATGTTAAATGGTTAAACTAGTTAGGATTATGCACTTTTATAAACTTTGATGATCAAATGATAGGGCATTGTGCGAAGTTGAGGTGATTTTAAGTAACTTGTGATATTTTGAGCCATAAAAGATTGAAATAATCATAGTAATATGTTTCTCCTTTAAAGTGTATTGTCTTCTATGTGAATATTTCTTTCGAACTTGCTTAGAATTGTTTTAAGACCACATCGATATATACATGCATAATAATGAAAAAGTCCTTCAATATTTTACATCCTTTAGCTTAAAAACCCACTTATAGAAACAACATCTTTATCAGTTAGGGGTAAGGCTACGTATTATTGAACCTCTAGAACTTGCGCATTAGTGGAATTTTTACTGGAATGTTTTTGTTATTTTTTAGCTTAAAAAGCCAACCAATTCAATATCCTTAATTAGCCCCTTTGAGGTCTAACCTTTTTCTTTTATGTTATAACCATGTTATAAGCCAAATTCTCTACTTAAACACCTTTACCCAACCATAAATGTTAATAGGGCATTGGCATTTGATAAACATCTCTTTCTTTTTTTTTTGAAAGAATGTGACTGTAGGAATAAAATGAGTACCTTTTAGGAGTATGAAATGTAAATCTTCTATTGTCGCTGTTATGTTGTTTTATGGTTAAAATTATTTTTTAATTCATATATATTCTCATAAAAAAGTAAACAAAAAATAAAAAGTAATAATGGTAGTAATAAGAAAACTTAATAAGCAATCCATTTATCTTCATATGAAGTAATTAAGCATTTCCAAGTGAGTTGAATATTATAGTTATAATTTATAAGTTTATTCCTTATGTATGTTTAGACGCCTTACTGATATTAATAGTTTTGACCTTTTTTTTTTACCTTTAATCCTTACCTTTAACCACAACCCATTACAACCTAAAATAAAGTCTTTTTGACTTATACATGTGCCTACTTTAAGTGGTGGAGATTTGATGTAAAAGTAAGCATACACATGGTAAAATATTTGCATTAAACAATTTTGAGAGAAACATCGATCCATTAAACACATGAGTGGAGTGACTGATAATTGTGAGGAAAATAACTAAAACTTCACCCATGATTTAGAACGAGATTATCTTAGTTAATCTTTATGTTTATTTTCTTGTGAAGTTTAATTAGATGTGTGTTGTTGCTTAAATCTTAAATGGCTTGAATTTTAAAGTATATATACTCTTAAATTTTATGAGAACTGGATTGGTGAAACCGTGTTAATGGTACAAATTTGTTCTAAATATGATTTACTTTAGGACGAGAAAGAGATAAGGATAGGAGAATTTGATAAAACCATTAACGATAATCATTTTGAACCTGAATTCCCTTATGTTATGCGTGATTATTGATTCTATCTTAACTATTTACTTATCATTTGTTTTTAAATGATTTTGGCATATCAAAAGCTAAAAAATAAATAGATAGAAAATAAGGTGTAGTTAGAGTGACATAACTGAAAGTAGTGTTTATGATGATTAGGTGTGGGCACGTTTAATAGAAATCCCAATATTTAGATTTTGAAAATGCCATTAAAACGTATTTAGACCTTATCTTGATCAAGTCTAGATGACAATTAGTGAAATTTGACCTTTTAAAGTGAAATGATTACAAGAAGAAGACCCCAACATTAATAAAATGTGGGCGTAAAGTGGCTATAAATATGAACTAAGTGAAGGAGGAAAGGCATCCCCAATTTTCCATATATATTTTCAGCTTCTCACAAAACTCTCCTTTCTTCTGTTTAGTAAATGTTAGTATAGTTTCTCTTTATTATATGTTAGTAGTAGCTAGGCAATTATTGGTTAACTTTATTTATCTTAGTTTAAGGGAGTTAAAGCCTTTGAAACTTTGTAAATTAGGAGATAATTAAGTACTATTAAAAGTGTTTTATCTATTCTTGTTCTGAAAATTTCTTTTGTGCTTTTATTTTTATGACTATTTTGATTGATTTCTAATACAAATTATTAGTTATTGATTGAAATAGTGAATAGCTAGATTAAATATTAAATATGTGAAAGTTCAGTTCCTTTAATATTTGTAGCAATTAGTAGTTGTTAATTTGTTGCATAAAAAATTATTAAATTTTAGGAAGAGCATTTAACTAGATTAAATACAATTACAAAAGTTGTGTTATCCTGTTTCAATGATCATTCTTTTCTTAGAGCTATTTTTTATTAAGTTTTGGATTGCTTCTAAGGTTGTTAAACATTAAGGTTAATTGAATTACATGTTTTTTATTAACTAATCTTAAGGAAAGATAGGTATTTAATGCTATTTCGAATATGCGATTAATAAAATAACATTTTTGTATTGATAATCAATCATAGTTCCAATAGGGGAAACGAGTTTCACTAATAATTCTCCTCTTGATTGTTTATAATTTAATTTATGTTCTTTATTAGAAAATTTCATACCATCGCAATAACTATTTTGTTAAATATTTCTTATGTAATGGTTGATAAACTAGAATTCCTTATGAGAATGATCCTTACTTTACTATATTATGTTTGTTTTTATTGTAGGAATTTAGGATTTAACATAGGTGCAGATGATAACATTGCCATAACCTTTCCTAAAGAACTAGGAGCTTAAAAAAAACAAGTAATTGCTTTATAATTCATGATTAGTAGAGCTTTTACTTATGATTTGATGTGGTTGTTGGATATGGTATGCATGAGTTCATGACACTTGAAAAGAATGAAGGAATAGTGTGTTTGTCGTAAGGTACAAAGATTTGATGGAGATTTTTCATCAATTTCTTGATTTACTTTCGCTATCTTTAGCCTCATTACAAATTTGTTAAAGACCTTTTGATTTTTTCTTTTATATATATATATGTATATATATTAAAGTAGTGAAATTAGATGGATTTCAAGCTTATGGTAAGTTTAATTTAATAAGAAGATGATGAGTGTACCTTACCCAAATTTCAACATAAGACTGACACCAAACATGCTTTGATTTTCTTCTAGTTTATGGGATTAAAGTTCTAAAATGTAGCTCAAATTGGTCTTAATGTGTTGCAAGCACCAAACTTGTGATACAAACTTTAATGATGGGAAAAAAACCTAATTTTCTTATATTTGGAACTATAAATACTCCACTCAGGGTCAATTAGGGGAAAATTTTGGAGGACTCTTAAAAACAAAAATTGCTAGAGGATGACCATGATAGCTCAAGTAGCCAATAATATATCAAGAATACATCAAATTAAAGTGTTTGACAACAAGGAGGCATTTTGTCGTTAAAGAAGAAGCCTCATCAAGAACATCAAGATTCAAGAACCATGAGCATACTATTTTTTACCTTATTTTCTTAATTGTTTATTATTGGTTTTATTTACTTTTATAATGAAATAAATTGGGACAGATCTAGGTAGGATGAATCTTAAGACTTATTTTTTAAGTTAACTTTTCTAATTTAACAAAAATTTTAGTTCTCTTACTAATTATTCGTAAGTTTATATTTTGTTGAATAGAAGGAGCTACTAAGAAAGTGCCTATACCATGGAATCAACTTGGGACTGCAGATGCTAATATTTTATAGCAGATTGAGTTACTTGACTAAGTAACTAATCAATGTATCTTTAGATGGGACTATGAGCTGCAATCTCCCAAATAATTTCAATAGTTGATTTACAATATGTATATCGATAACAACTAGTGGGGAAACTAGAGGTTAAAGAAAAAAATTAGGCAGTATCTATAATATTAAAGTGGCGACAACATTAAAGGTGGAGTTGGAAGCCTTAAGTATAAAGAATGATAGTATATGAATGGTAGCTCAACTAACATAAGTGATAATATGTGAAATTTATAGTAGGGGACACTCCAATCTTGAAATTCAAACCACTTAAAATGTAGGTTGTCAGAATGTATAAGTTGATTTTATAGGACACTAACATTAATATAACTTCTATAATAACACTTATAAGATGAGGTAGAGAAACCATTCTAATTTTTTATGGAATAATCAAGCTTTACTTTGATTTCAAAAACAACAATAGCAATAGGGAAAGTCAAGCCTTGAGGAGTTTATGACAAAATTTATTACTGCATCTAAGGCTCACTTCCAAAATCAACAAGCCTCCATCTAAAACTTGGAAATTCAAATTGGATAACTTGCTAAGCTTTTCTTTGAAAGGAAGCTAGGTAAGTTATTTAGTAACACTAACCCAATCTAAAGAAGTGAATGAATACTGAGGAGTGGAAAGGAGCCACAAGTTAAAGAATAAAGATCAAAAGGAAGGAGAAGGTTGTTCTACAAGAGAAGAAGGAAGAGGAGGAGAAGAAACAAAAGGATGAGGAGCCAAAGAAGGAAGTGATCGAGGATTTTTCAATTCTGGACCCTAGGTGAAGATTGCATCTCTGTTTTATAAAAAAACTACCTTAGAAGATTAAAGATCCAATGAGTTTCATTATTTCTTGTACTATTAATAACTTATCAATTAAAAAGGCATTAGCAAACTTAAGAGCTAAAATTATTTTAAGGCCTTAGAAGATTAAAGATCTAATGAGTTTCATTATTTCTTATGCTAGTAATAAATTATGAATTAAAAGAGCATTAGCAAACTTAGGAGTTAAAATTAATTAACTTTGGGTTGGATTAGATCAGTTGGGCTAGGCTCAGGCCCTTAAAGGGCCATCCCTATAGCTAGTCTTAAATTAACCAGACATTAGACTCATGATTTGCATTTTGAGCGTATGTAAATAATAAATAAATTCTTAACCCTTATGCATTTATTTGAACCCCAAATTATGAAGACCCCTCCTAGGGTTAATTAGGGAAAGTTTTGGAGGACTCTTAAAAGCAAGGATAGTCAAAGGATGAGAGGACAACTCTAACAGCCAAAAACACATTAATAATACATCAAATTAAAGTGTTTAACATAAAAAAAGGAATCAATCTTGTACATAAAGAAGATGCCTCATCAAGATTAAATTCAAGGACTATGAGTATGTTATCTTTTGTCCTGTTTCTTTATAGTTTATTATTGGACTTATTTACTTTATTATGAACTAAATTAGGATAAATCTAGGTGGATGAACCTTAGGACTTATTTTTTGAATTGACTATTTGATTAATTAAAGATTCTAATTCTCTTTAGAATTATTCATAAGTCTATATTGTGTTGAATTGAAGTAGGGGATGTAGAAAATTTAAAATAGACATAATTATAGAATTGGATTAGCGAATGAAAAAGATCTTATATAAGGATATATCATGTCATGAATATTGATGGTTAAATGGAATACTGGAAATAAGACCATAAGATTTTTCTTAGTTAGATGAAAACCTCTTAAAGGAATTCACATAGAGAGTTAATGCTTTCTTAGGGAGTTTTAACCAAAAAGAGATTTTAATTAATCATCTTAAGGATAAGGGTCATATTACTCGAGGGAAAATATTGTTATACCTATGGACTTCCAACTGATCTAAGCAATTTTGGTTAATGATTGAATCAAGATAAAGTTAAGCATAACAAAGGATTTAGGGTGATTTTTACCTATATATTGTTTATCTATTAGTTGCTTCAGTCTCATTTCATTGCTTTGGTTTGATATTTTATATTACTTTTGGCTATTTTATTTTAAATAAATTACTCATTTTATTAAATTAGATAATAGAAGGATAATCAGTAGTTATAGTTATAGTCTTTATGGGATTAATATCCACACTTACATAAACTATACTATAAAAGCAATAGATACATTTACCTAGGTGATTTCTTTTGGTATTTTTATGTGTGTTTGTGTGTGTGCGTATATATATATATGTATGTAAGCCTCAAGATCATTCCTCCTTCAAAATTAAGGGATATTTATTTTGATGTTCCCAAGGATGCCATCTCTCTTAAGCTCTTTTCTATCGCCTTTATCTTGCCAATCACCTTGATTTGCAAATCTATCCACATTATCTTTTATTGGTTAGTAATTTTCATGCTAGCCATCCATCGCTCTTTATCATTTTCAAAATCATCTTGGAGAATTAACCTTTATCGCTAACTTACATTAGGAATTTTTGGTGATTATCTGCCATATAATTTGGCTATGGTAGTATCTTACTCTTCTAGTTGATCCTTATGTTGTCAAATATAATATTCATACATTCAGGTTAATGTTTTATAGCTTATAACATGAATGTATCACCTTTACTCCATCCTAATTAGACATGTTTTAATCATTAAAAGAATATTAGTAAATACCTCACAACACTCCTTCATATGTTTCTATTGTTTAATATCTCTCACTTCACTGGTTTCATTCCAAACTTTTGGCTCTTCTTTACCAAAGTCACACTCTTGTGTTTTACACTTATTTTTCCTTTTGTCTCTTTATTGAACTAACCAAAACAAACCAAGGAATAAACCCTTAGTATTCAATCACTTTCAAATCTTGATAGAGGCAAGGATAATTAAGAAACTAATAATGAAAATAAAAGCATAAATAAAGAGATTAAGAATTACTAGGGATTAGATTATGGAGTCTGTTGAGATTTGTATTTGGACAAAAATTCTAGGATTTTAAATATGTTAGAAATAATTTCAGTAGGATTTACAATTATTTATAGAATGAAATTAGATGTCTCTAGAATAGGTTAATGACATAAATATTTTTTTCCATAACAATATTTGGTTCATATTTTTATTATATAAATGCTCTTTTTCCCTTTATGTATATAATCCAAAAAACAATGAACAAAAAAGGTAGAAAAGAAAAGAACATAAGAAATAAATAAAAAGAAAATCAATGGATGATAGAACAAGAAAGAATGTAGGGAATAAATAAATAAATCAAGAAGCAAGAATAAATAAAATATAGATACAACATGATTTTAAAACTAAAGCTTGGATACCAAATTGGTGCAAACCCTAAGGATGAAAACCTTGAAACCTAACATAATTCAATTTCAATCAAGTTTAATGAAGCTAAAATCATATTTTAAAATAGAACCTTGACCCAATAATTATCTAAAATCACAAACCAAAGTTATAAAGAATATTGGACTATTATTGTAAAGAACTTAAACCAAGATTATAAGATGATTTAAAGGCTATAAATAAATAACTTGATAAGCTCAATGATAAATAGAAAATCAACAATCTAGAAGGAGTGCATGATCGTGCACTTTTACGATACTCGGTAAATTCTGATTATGCACGACCATGCATAACCCAAAAATCTAGGTTTTCATATATAATTGACGTTTCAAAGGCAAATGAGAAGAGTAGGCGGCTGACACTATTCTAAGATATTCAGAGGTGATTCCTGAGGCAATTTGGAGCTTAAAGAGTGGAAGACACGGGATGTTTATTGACAAATCCATCAGAAGCAATTTGGAGCTTAAAGAGTGGAAGATACGGGATGTTTTTTGACAAATCCATCAGAACAAAATATCATATGTCTACATTGTTAGATTATGCGATAGAGCACAATCAGGGAGATTTACATTGTCAGAATATGCGATAGAGAACAATCAGGGAGATTTAAAATTATGATTCTAATGTTTTCTATTCTTTATATGTATATATATGCATATGGATATGATTTCGAGTTTGCCAATGTATAACTAATTTTTCTGTTAGTTTTAGGTAAGGGGAACCCTAGTTGAGTACTTTAACATGTTTTGATTATTTTATGAATGCAATTAAATTGATTGATTGTTACAATCCAATTATCTGTTTTATGATTGTCTATTTATCTGATTTCATAGTTAATGATTGAGAAATCCTAGGTTAAATAGATATAAGATAATTAAAAAGAGTTGATTGCAATCCTAGAGGTAGCATGATACAAATCTTCTGTAATAGAGTCAAATATAATAGAGGGATTCATAATACGATAATGCAATTCTATAAGTTGTAGCCTGAGTAATTTGGTTAGAAACCTTAGAATTCGAGACCCAGACCTCAAAAAGGCTTTAGTTGTTAGTAGACTCAAGGTCAGTTATTAGCATACCTTAGGAACCTCCACAGTCCAACAAATCATCATCACAATTATATGAAAAATAATCAACTAGTTAAGGTTTAGAAGGATTCGATGCCTAGATACTAATTATTTGATATCGGTAATTAATCTAGTGTGACCAATTCTTTGCATAATTTATGCTACTTGTTTAGTTTAGTTGTTTAAATTTTAGTTTCTTAAATTAAACCATAATTAATTCGTAGGCTAGATAATAAAATAACAATAATTACTAGTACTCACCGTCCTCATGAGATCAACTCATATTTTTTGTACTATAACTATGCCATGCACTTATGGTATTAAATATTGACTAACACATTTTAGGTCAGTCACCTAAAAAGTTATTTAAAGAAACCAAGAGAAAACTCTCATAATTGTATTAGTGATTAAAGATTTTTCTACTCTTGAAAAGAAACATCCCTTAAATAATAAAACACAAAATTAAAGTTTCAAGTAAGCACAATATGAGCTATGTCCAGGCCATGTTAATTATAAAAATTTTAGTGCTATTGGGAAATGAAATGGAATATGCATGTGTTTAGTGACCATTGATCTTTTTGTATCTCAAGAGAGTTGCACAAAATTTAGAACACACCTATAGTTATAAAATATGGATCATTCATAACCTTGCATATTAGTACATATTTAGGACACTCTCATGGATATAAACCATGGATATGTTTGTAAAGAAAAATACTATTTGCTAGAGACTATTTCTCATTATTGACTTGTGTAGTAAGTTACATTAGGTTGATATCTAATCATATTAGAGGTTGTGTTCACATCTAATTCTTTTTTCTAGCCTTAGCTCAAATCAAACTAATCAATTCTTTCCCTTTGATTTAACTTGATTCTACACATGTAACCACTTCTCTTACCACTCTATTAAGTGCACCTTGAAGAATTTTCTTCCTTGTTCACATAATTGGTCCATATGGCAAACCTAAAAGACCAAAGACAACTCGATTCTCATTAGATTTTACTGAACATAGTCTCAAACATAAGCATATTACAACCCATATTATAATCTAGACGGAGGAAATTAGTGAGAAAGTTAAATAAGACCTCACAAATGAGCAAATACTTGTATGGAATCAAAGTTTGAAAGATATAGTATCATATATGAGTATGTCAAGGCCTGTGTCATATATCAATAAATTTATAGTATTAGATAAAGAACTCTATAGTGTGGAACACGACTTGGGATATGACCATATCATAAACTATATTCACTGCAGAAACTATATGATACCGTGTTTTGGCATTAGTTTTTGGATTAATTGTTACTATATTTTGGGATATAGAGGCACCTCTTTTCTCCTCTCTCTCTCTCTCTCTCTTATTCTTTTTACTTGTCTATAACCATGGGTAGCTAAACTTTTATACTTGTTAAAGGAAATTAAAACCTTAAGATGTATTAAACCATGAAACACTACTTTTATTATTTGATTTATAATTGGGAATTGAATATCTATGTTTACATTTTATAATTATATCACTTAATTAATAGGATGCATACTAGTTTATTATTACATATTAAATAAAAATT
>JAOTAZ010080168.1:0-13131 GCA_025629785.1 Erythroxylum oxycarpum | reverse complement strand
AACTTCCTTCTAGACAATTGTTCCTCATTGTCTTAATTTCATAATGACACCCAAAATTATTCAATTTAGTTCCATATTCTAAGATTTATTCACCAACCATTTCAGATTGTTCTTATATCAAAACATTTTCCTGCACATGACTTCCGTCTGAAAATTGACATCCTTAGAGATTGAATTAGAACTCAATGTCATCACACAACTTGTAGCCTTATGTCTCTAATTTAATCCAGATCAGAAATTGTCTTCTTGGATGACTAGAGATCAGATTATGGCTAAAACACCAGATCATGCTCAATGAACTTACATTTTCCAGCTTTTAACTTCTAATATTCCACATTTGATCCATCTTGTATTTAAATCATCTTTGTCATTTCATTTTAATTTTAAGAATTCTTAATTTCTTTACTCATGAAAAATCATCAAAAATCCTCATTTAATAGCCTTAGCTTACAAAAAGATTCGGGGTCCAACACTTCTAGGCAGTTGAAACCTTATGAGATGAATTATTCGATGCATGACTTGGAGTTAGCTGCCATAATTTTTGCGTTGAAGATTTGGAGACACTATTTATATGGAGTCACTAATAGGGTGTTTACAGACCATAAGAGTCTTAAGTATCTGATGAGCCAAAAGGAGTTACTTGAGACAGAGAAGATGGTTAGAGCTACTAAAAGATTATGATTTAATGATTGATTATCACCCAGGGAAAGCTAATGTAGTATCGGATGCACTGAGTAAAAAATTAACTATGGCACATGTGGAGACAGTGTATCTTCCTTTATTAAAGGAATTAGCCAAACTTAGGGTGACAGAAGCAAGTTAAATCTAATTGTATATTGGCAAACTTTAGAGTGAGGCCAGTATTGAATGAGAAGATTAAGGAATTGCAAGAACAGGATGAGTACTTGAGCAGGCTCATAGAAGAGATAAAAAATGTTAAACTTTCTAAAATAAAGGTACGGGAAGATGGATTGTTGGTGGTAGGAAACAGACTATGTATTTCGGATATGCTAGAGTTGAAGGATGAAATTTTGGATGAGACATATAATGCGCCTTATGCGATGCACCCAGGAAGTACAAGAATGTATAAAGATTTGAAGGAGCATTTCTGGTTGAAAGGGATGAAGAAAGAAGTCGTAGAATATGCTAAAAATGCTTAGTGTGCCAGTAAATCAAGGTCGAGCACCAAGCACCTTCAGGTAAGCTTAAACCTTTGTCGATTCCATAATGGAAATAGTAGAAGATTACAATGGATTTCTTGATGGGATTACCAAGAACTAGTAGGAAGCATGATGCAATATGGGTGATTGTGGATAAGCTAATCAAGTCTGCTCATTTCTTGTCAATTAAATAGACGGATTCGTTGAATGTGTTGCCCAAGAAATACAGAGATGAGATAATCAGACTTCATGGGATTCCAAGTTCGATAGTTTCAGATAGAGATCCAAGGTTTAACTCTAGGTTCTGGGAAAGTTTACAAGAAGCTTTGGGAACTAAGTTACATTTTAGTACAACTTTCCATCCGCAGACTGATGGACAATCAGAGAGAACAATATGGACCCTGGAGACAATGTTGAGATCTTAAGTTATGGATTTTAAAGTCTCATGGGATGATCATTTTCCTTTATTCGAATTTGCTTATAATAATTTGTACCACTCAGGAATTCAAATGGCACCTTATGAAGCTTTGTATGGTCGGAGATGCAGAACCCCTATTTGTTGAGATGAGGAAGGTGAAAAGAGACTAGTAAGACTTGAGTTGGTACAGGTTACAGTCGATAAGATTAATTTGGTAAAATAGAGACTTAAAGCAGCTCAAGATAGGATGAAGAGCTACAGGGATGCACATAAAAAAGAGATGGAATTTGAAGTTGGAGACAAAGTGTTTCTTAGAGCTTCTCCATGGAAAGAAGTTTTGAGATTTGGTAAGAAGGGCAAGCTTAGTCCAAGATATATAGGCCCTTATGAGATCATTGAGAATATTAGGCCTTTAGCCTACAAGTTAGCTTTGCCAACAGATTTGTCTAAGATTCATAATGTCTTCTATGTATCGATGCTGAGGAAGTATCGATCAGATCCTTCGCATATAGTTCAACCTTCAATGGTCCAGCAAAGGGAGGATTTGACTTATGAGGAGCAACCAGTGGAAATTTTGGATTTGACGGAAAAAGATTTGAGAAACAAGGTTGTGAAACTAGTTAAAGTCTTATGGAGGAACCATTCGACAAAGGAGGCATCATAAGAGCCTTTGGAAGCAATGAAGGAGAAGTATCTGCACCTCTTCAATGACTCAGGTAAGAATTTCGAGGACAAAATTCTTTTAGAGGAGGAGAGTTGTTGGATCTTTTTTTTCTAAATTTCTTATTAATTGTTTAATGACTTATTCATGCTTGTTTCTTTGTTTAAGTATTCATTTATTTTTTGAATTAGGTCATTAATTTATTAGACATGAATAAAGATTGAAATTTTAGTTGGAAAGATTGGGACTTAGTTAGAGTTAATGTGGAGTTAGTGGATTAAAGGTGTAGAGCCATAAAAGACAAAAGAAGGGCAAAATTGAGAGAACAAGACTAAGGAGGGGCATAATTGGCAGAAAGAAGCTAAATTGTCTTAAAATTAGAAGAGGAAGGAAGTTGTTATGGAAGCTAAGAGAAAAGAGCATTGAAAAACGTGAAATAGAGAGAAGAAGGATAAAAGAAGAGAAATCATCTTGTCAAGGTAAGTTTATCTTCTTCTTTTTGCTTTGATAGAGAAAGAACTAGAGAGAGAAAATGTTTTGTGTAGAGAATGAGTGTTGGATTGGAAGAAGATGATTTAAAGAACCCATTTGATTTTAGGGTTTCTAAGCGAGGTTTTGGGTTTTCTAACATAGATGGACTATGGGTAGGTTAAGTTTGAGCTTGATTTGTGTTAATTCCATTTTCCTTATGATAATGGAAATTTGAGGGATTTCCATTTGAATTGGAATTAAATGAGAATTTGGTTGTGTTAGGAAATCAAAAACAACCTACCCAAGAAAAAGAGGAATGGCACAATTGAATTTGGATTTTCAAGATTATAAGGTGGGTAATTTATTTATAGTTATTGTTAATGAGCAAAATGCCTTGTGTGTGTATTGTGTGTTAAAATGACTTGCTTGAAATGTTGTGATATGGAAAATGCGTTATGATGTATTTTTATGTTATGTTATGCATTGAAAGATGTATGACATTTTGATAAGAATTGAATTGTGAGCATGACTACGCTATTGCTTGTATCATGGCATTTTGATAAAATGGAAAGAAGAAAAAGTATAAGAATATGAACTTTTGAATGAATTGAGCATGAGATTTGATTGTGTTTGGGCGAGAGAGGAACCGTTTCATAGTCATGTGCACGTCGACATAAAGCCTTCTCTCGGTTGCCCGCTTGTGGCCCACGAGATCCGAAAAGTGGACTCGTCTTGTTCATGGTGTAAACTTCAGTTTCTCCGTTTTGTTCCACAAAACTCTCGAGCAAATTGTGTGTGCATTTGCATTTTGATGTGTTAAGTTCTGATGACATTTTGAGTGTTATGCTTCGATGTGAGTTACATCCAATATGTCTTATGTGATGATATTTTGAATTATGAAATATGAAATGAAATTATAAATGTTGAACTTTCGTTGCGAAGTGTATGCCTATATGAATGTTTATGTATATATATGTTTGATTGTGTGGCTCATCGCTAATGGCTATAAATATATTAGCCAATGAGCTATGTAGCTCAACCTAATATTTTTCCCACTCCTCAGGTGAAGATAGAGAAGATAAGTGATTCTTGCAAAGCATTTGGATACTCCAAGATAGCTAGGAGTCTTTTGTACTAAGATAGTAACATTTGGCTAGCTTTATAAGCATATCAAACATTGAGCATCCATCTATATTTATATTAAGCTACAGATGAGTGTGTTGATGTGTAATTAAAGCTAAGTTCAAATTGTGTTCAGTTTATTAATGAAGTATGATTTATTGTGCTTATAATTTTCTAAGTTTTATATTGCATTTCATACTTCAGGTTTTTTATCGGGGTAAAATTAGTGTTCTAACTTCTTGGGAAAATTTAGAATATTCTAGGTTGGATTAGACAAAGTGGTCTTCTAAAAAGTGGTAGCTAATCTTTTTTTAGTTTTGCAACAGTGCATCGTCTTAGTTTACATCATCTTAGTTTGCATCGTCTTAGTTTTGTATCATCTTAGTTTTGCATTGTCTTAGTTTGTATTGTATCAGTTTTGCATCGTATTAGTTTGGCATTCTCTTAGTTTGGCATCACTTTAGTTTTGCATCGTCTTAGTTTTGCATCGTCGTATTTTTGCATCGTCTTAGTTTTGCATCATCTTAGTTTGCATCGTCTTTGTTTGTATCTTCTTAGTTTTGTGCATCTTCTTATGCACTGTTCACCTTATGCACTGTTCATCTTATAAAAGTTGCAGATCCCGAAGTCCTCTTTCAAATTGTCCAAATATAAAATCAATTCGACATCTGTAGCAAACTTTATGGCCATTGTGCCAAGATATGTACAATATGAGTAAGGACATAAACATGTTGGATTCTTTTGGCCATAACTTCTTCACCCGACCTCAAAATGAAGTGATTCTTGAAGAAATGTATTCCTAACAAGAAATGTATTCCTAACACATTTGTCTACCTTTCCACAAAAATTGATAGCCTTTGGTGTTGAATTTCAAAAAGATTGATCGAAAGAAACTGAGAGTTCATTGGAATGACCCTACAAGGAAACTCGCTTATGCTTTTTGACTCTGAATCAGATAGTTGAACTTCGGGAACGAGGACCAAAATTGACACTAATTTTCTTTTAACAGCTTCGATGTAATAAGTTGCCCTGTTTTGAGATCTTAAATTGTTATATAACTTGTGAAATTTTGACTCACCTTTAAGGCTTAATACATTTAATTTTTTTAAAAAAATGTATATTTATAACTTTTTATTACATCTTGATCAATGAAGAGCCAACAAACCTCTTAAAAAGAGGTAAAAGAATGAGGCAATGTGACCTCATTTTCCCCTCTTTTTTTACACTATATATATTGAGTTCTTACTTAAACTAATTGATTTCTTAATGAGGTAAGAGGAGAACTTCAAGTTCTACGCCAAATGCAAGTAGCTGAGAATATTTAACCTTTCCTTTGCTAATGATTTACTTCTTTTGTCTGAAGCTAATGATAAATTTGTGGACCTTTTAATGATAGCATATGTACTTGTAATCAATAAGGATAAGAGCTACTTATTTGTCTCTGCTGGAGGTAACCTTTTAATGATAACATATGTACTTGTAATCAACAAAGATAAGAGCTACTTATTTGTCTCTACTGGAGCTAATTTATGTACAAATTGGTTTGCTACCTTGATAGGCCTTAAATTAAGGAATCCTTCATCTTATTTCGGTATGCCCGTCACAACTAAGAGACCAACCTATAAAGACTATTTTCACTAATTGAAAGGATTTAAATAAGAATTAGATATTGGTAGGACAAAAGTCTCTCCTATATTAAAGGACTTTAATTAATCTATTTAATCCTTAACATTATATACATATATTGGTCCTCTCATATATTTCTCCCAAGAATCTGTCCAAAAGCTGTTGAGAAAATGATGAGAAGTTTTCTATGGTTAGGAGATTTCACTAAGAAATGAATTACTAAAGTCAATTGGTTAAAATTTTGTAAACCAAAAGAGGAAGGAGAATTAGGAATCATATCCATTAGCACAATAATGAGGTTATGATGACAAAAAGGATTTAGAGAATTCTAACTAACATAGAGGTATTATGGACTAAATTGATTCACACTTAATTCTTAAGAGGAAAGAGCTTATAGAAAGCAACTCCTATTATACTTCATTATAAATAGTGGTGCAAAATTTGAGCCTTAGAGAGCAAGTTTTTAAGGAGATAAAGTGTAAAATAGGCAATGGAAAATCCTCCTAGTTCTAATATGATCATTAGAACAAATTAAGACCATTACACTGAATTACTAAGATGCTAAATATGAGAAACCTAATTTTAGAAGATGTTGAAGTGAAGCAAATAATTATATTAAATTAATGGAATTATAACTTTAGAGAATTATTAATTACAATGGATTGTTGTTAATTATGTCCCTTATGAAAATAGAGATAACTTAGTTACTTAGTTAAAAATGTTCTTTAAGTATGCTCATAAATAAATCTTACGAAGAATTATTCAAAAGCCAGGCTTAAATAGTTAGTTGGTTCAAGTTTGTCTAGTTTAAATAAGCTCTCCTTATAGTTTCCTTTATATAATAGCTTATAATGGGGTAGAGATTAACAATTAAGGATATGATAAATAGAAACAATGGAATCTTTATATGATACAAGATGTGTAAGTAGAAACTTGAAACTATAAACATTTGTTTTTTCAATGCTCAAGCTTATCATATATATGAATCAAAATTTAGCAACTTTATAACTTAGGACATTACTTGATGGATTGGTTTGAAATTGTGGACTAGTGTAATAATATATGTAAAGGTGATGCCTTGATCTTCAAAATTATTTTTAGAAGTAACTTTATGTCATTTGGAAGGAAATGAGCCTAAGAGTATTCCAAGGCAAAGAGAAGAAAAGTAGTTAAATCTTTCATGAATTAGTGCATTAGATTAGAGAACAACTTATGAAGTGTAATTGCTATGTAGCAAGAATATGGCTCAAAGATGGAGAATATTGGTAGCAACTTAATAGGGAGAAGTGGGCACTCATAAACTCCCAAAATATTAAGACTAATATATGACTAACAAAAATAGATAGATTACTAGCTGTGATTATTATGCTTGAACATGAATATTAGAGATTTGAACTTAGCTTCATTAATGAAGCCCTCATTTTATAGAGTTATATGCTTTATAATTTATCTAGTCTTCTTAGTAAGTAACGATTGTTTAAATCTTGTTATCAGACTTTGATGTAAGCCTATGCTTTTTACCCTTTAATTTTTAATAAAATTCTTTAACTTAAAAAAAATGTTAAGGTTTAATTTATAAGTATATAAATGTTAAGTACTTATTTAAATTATCATGAGAATTTTAATGTTTAATTTATATATTTTGTCTTTTTTTTATATATAAAATGCATTATCTTCTATATATTTTTACCATCATGTTATATTAGATTATGTGTAATGCTAATGATAGTCTTATTATTGTAGTATAATTTCATTCCCTTATAAGCTAGTACTTTCAATTCTTCCTTTTTAACTACAACTTCTCACAAAGGCCATATGTTATAACTTAGTATCATATGCTATAACTTAGTATTCTTCTTCACCATTGCTTCTTCCAACCACATTTTGTTTTTACACTATTATATGATTATAACTCTAAAATATGTTCAATTCCCTAATATAATTCTTTTATTTATAATTGAACCAACCTAGTCTAGAAAAATGTGTACCTTAATATTTCACTATATGATACATATAAAAATATGAAATTGAAAAGAGTAGAAAAGAGAGAAAGAACTTATATATTAGTTTAATATGATTCAAAACTAAATCCTACATCTATGGATAGAAAGGTTATGAAGGGTATTGAGGTATCTTTTTCTTTAGGTTTAGTACATCTACTTATAATAGTAAAGCAATAAAAAAATCCATAATAAGAAAATGTGCTATTATACAATATTATCAACTACTTTATTATTAATATACGAAATATCCTTATCCTAAAAGCATCCAAATATTTCTATAGTAAATAATAAATCTTCATAATCTTTACACCTCCATCTCAACATGGGAAGAGGATGCCATTTATGCTTAGTTTGCATATGAATTTTAAACCTATAAATGGAGAATTTTGTCAATAATTAATAATTATATATAATTATATTCTCTTTTGTCTCTTTTTTGTTAGCTACTTTTTATTTTTAGCTGAAATGTTTTCTTTGTACTAGTTTGTTTTGATAAACCCTAGAATCTTATAAAGGAAAAAAGAAACAAATGTAATCATATTATTGAATGGTTATTAAAAGAAAAGATATATATATAATGACACTCTTAATATATTGCCAGAAGAAAAAAAATAGAAGAAGGATAACAATGCTCAATATTAACTATTAAAAAGAAAGATAAACGGGGTAATGACTAATGGCTACTAGAAGAGAAGACATAAAAAGTATATCGATGCTTTTAATAGGGAGCTAAAAGTAAAAACCAAAAATGGATAATGATGCTCTCAATAGTTTGACAAAAGGATAAAAATTGTAATAGCACTTACAATGGGCTACTTAAAAGATAAATATAAAAGGGTTAAAAAACTCTTAAGAAGTTATGTCAAAGTGAAAGATAAAATAGAGAATTTGAAGAAGAAGAAGAAGAAGAATAACAACTTTGAAAAAACAAGAAACATAGGAAATCATGTCCCTAGAATTAGAACTTAACTATGATACCATATAAGATCAACTTTATTATCTTATGAAATTGCAAGTAAAGAGTATGTAGGAGAGAAAATAATTTACATATTGGCTTAACATGGTTTGACTCTAAAGATTACATCCACAAACACTAAGACCATAAAGAGATTTTAAATATCATATTCATTAAGTTTAACCTATATATTTATAATATTAAAGCATTATTGAAGTTAATAATAAGAGCCTCATATTCTATCTAAAAAGATTCTCAGTGTATAAAATGAAAGATTAGATCTTATCTTTTACTATAATAGTAAGTACATAAAGAAGTTAGGTAAGTTAAAAAGACTATTTTATCATTAAGATAAAAAATATTCCTATTTTGGAAACATAATAATATTTCTACATTAAATACTAAATCTCTGTGGACTTTAAGACTCTATCTTAAAATGGTAATTGGATATTATTGATGTTTGGCTTGTATATGAATTTTCAACTTGCAAATAGAGATTTTTTTTGAATAGATCAATAATAAATAAATAATATATTTGTTATGCCTTTTTTCTTGAAAGAACTAAAACTATATAGAGAAAAAACAAGAATAAAGGTAGGACTTCTATTGATAGGCTTTCGATAGAAAAGATAGAATAAAGATAATGTCTCTTTTAACATATTGCTAGAAGAAATGACAAAAGAAGGGTAACAATGCTCTTAATAGATTGCTAGAGGAAAAGATAAAAGAGAAATAACAGTTGTATGATTAAGTTGCTAAAAAAGAAGATACAACCCTTTTAATGAGCTACTCAAAGAAAATACATAAAAGGAATGATGGCACTCTCAATAGGTTACTAATACAAAAGACGAAAGAATGGTAGCACGTTCTCAATAAAGTGAGACGGTTATATTTTACATCAAAATTTTAAAACATTTTATAAGAATTAATAATTGATTTAGAAGTCTTCTAGGTATCTTATTACTATTTTATTTGTTAACTTATTTTTTTGCCAATTTTATGTTTAGAAACTAATGTTCATGGAATATGCATATATTTTATTAAGTATTTTATTTTTAATGTTAAATTAACTTTTTACTTATTTTAATATATTTTTAGGTAATTATGAAAATTAAAATTTGAAAATGAAGGTAATTCCAAGTTACAACATGAACAAATTAGTAATTCTTAAAGGACCATCATGTAACCCATGCTCATCTGCTAGCTTGTGCCCTAGAAGAATCAAGTACCTTAAGTGAAACAACCTTATCCATAACTATATAGGATACTATTTGTAAGTCATCAAGAAAACAGTGAGATTTATGATTATGGGACATGGTTGTGTTGAAGTCTGTATATCATCTTCAAGAAATAGTGAGATCCACAATTTGGAGCTACAATCATGCTACAGACCATGCCTATTTCCCAGAGGAAACACTAAAGGCTCATGGTCTAGACTATGATTATAGGACAAATCATAAGTAGGCAGAGTAAAACATATTTAAAGGCATAAATCCTAATTTATATGGGACTTTAGTCGTCTTTATAGAAAACACATAAGAAACTTCCTTTCCTTTCTAAAAGCCAGGGTTAGTCTTAGTTAATCAAGATGTTAATGGACATAGGGAATTCAATTAGATTTATTTCCACATAATTTCTCTATTTTTAGTTTTTTAATTTCATTTTTTGAATGTTTTTAGAGGCTAAAACACTTTTCTATGTTTGGATAGGGAAAGCCCTAATGGTTATTTTTATATGAATTGATTTTATTTAATTTATAATGTGGAATATATTTCTATGAACTATCTTTGTTGGCATGGTTTGTTTTAGTTAGTTTTTTTTGTACTTTTTTGCATAATAGTGCATTACTTTTTATGTTTTTATTTGAGTGAGTTTGATTGATAATTGTTCATAATTTGAAGAGAGTCAAATGGTCAGGGAAAATATCTAGGAGGATATATGATCATGTGAATGAATGGTGCATGATATTGGAGGAGTAACCTTGTAGCAAGATCATGCATCCAATAGATGATTATATACAGTTATGCACGATCGTTCCAGAAGGTTATGCCTTTAGGATGCAAGATCGTGCATGGATGTACAATCATGAATTACCTATTTTACCTCTCCCCTACTGAAAACCCTATACTATTTATATCACTTATCTTCTTTCCTCTTGTTGTCTTTCTCTCTCTAGTTGGTAGCCCCACTCTCTCTTCTCTTTCTCTGTCTCAACTCTCACTCAAATTTCTCAAAGATTTCACACTTTTCTTCCATTTTAACAATTTTTTACCTTCAAATCTAATGATTCCTACACTATAAAATATCTTTTTGTGCGTTTTGCAAGAATTTTTTTTTTGCATTCTATCTCTTACATTTTTTATGTTCTTATGCTTATTTTGCAAGTTCTATAACACGGTGGAACCAAAAGTGAAACAACTTACATGCAATTTCAAACGCAAGGGAAAAAAGAAAGTATCTAAAAGTGATGCACACAAATTGGAAACTAATTTTGGCACTCATTTCCTAATTTTCTCGCAAGAAGAAGGTCAGAAGTTCTAAAAACTTCAATCCAAAACTATAGCTGCACCTAGATATTTTAATTTCAAAATATTGGAGGATTTGGGTTTGAAATAAAAATTGAATCTTTAAGTGTTATAATTCATAGGGATAAATTGATTCATAGTAATTATATTGTATATGAAGAATTAACTCTTGAACTATACACTACATTGAGTTATGAGCTTAAAAAGCTAGATAATTTTTGAATTAGATTAAAAGGGAACCTATGCTATCTAAATGATTTTATTATGGAGGAGATATTTGGTTTCCCTAAATAAAAAATTATCAAAACCTTAGCTAGAGTGGTGACAATAGAAGTGCTCCTTCTTATTACTTCCACTACTTATTCAAGTAACTTCCTTTTCACCTACTCATCCTCTTGCTACTAGCTCACTCGAATAAACTATTTTTCTCTAAACTACTTCCTTCTGTCACTTACCTCCAACCTACTTGCTCACTGTGCTCATCTTCCTTTCGCCTCCACATCCTACTCTTCTTATTCCTCTATAACCTTGCAACTCTGGATTGGATTACCCTAGAATGCTCTAAGGTAAAAAGGTATGTCTACATAATATTTCTTTTTTCCTGCCTTTAGCTTGTCCTTCTTTTACCATTTGAACTAACTAATTTTTAAAACCTTAGAACTTGATCCCTTTAAAACATTGAGACTGTTACATCTAATGAAAGATAAAGAACCCTTTCAGCCTCAACTAAGCCTCTAAGAGTTCAAGTAGCTAAAGACCCACTTTCCCCTCTTACGCAGGCATGAGCATGATTAAGTTTAATTGGAGATGATGCTACCAAATCAAAGTTATCATACTTCCCATCTAATAATAGCTCTAACATTGTATGCCCTCCTTTAAAGGTGTTGAAGTGTGGTGCTAATTAATAAAGGAACTTTTTAATGGGCTATTTTATGGAGAAAATACCACCTTTCCTCACTGTGAAAAACTATGTGGAGATAAAATAAGGAACCTATAGCCTTACAAAGGTCCTAATAAATCTAAAAGACTTCTTTATATTTACCTTTCCATTTGAGATGGTTGCTTGCAAAATTTTGGAACTATAGGCCTGACATTACTTAAGAAAACTATTAATCTTGCAAGTTTGGAAACCTAGAATGGAACCTGATAGAAGTTGGATCAAATAAGTTCCTGTTTGGTAAAACTTTAACAACATCAAATTATAATATTACGGTATAGTAAGGTTAGCTATTTAGCAAGCTTTATTGGCAAACCTTTGTGCCTAGATAAGACACTGTAGAAGCAGGAAGGGTTGGACATGCTAGGGCCTGTGTGGAAGTGGAAATTTCCAAAGAATTCCTTGCGAAATTAAAGTTGTAAAGACTAGATTAATGGGGAAACATTACTAAATCAATAGCAGTAGTATCTTATCAGTAGAATCTGAAAGCAAAGATCAAAATTGAATGGAGACCAATAGAGAAAACTACCAACAATACTAAAGAACATAAATCAACTAAAGAAAAAATAAAGACGAAGAAGAAGAACCAAGAATTGAAAATGAGTTGCAGGAGAAAAAGAAATAGAAAGAAACACACAAATGTGACATAACTCATAAATCATTAAGGCCCAGTCCCAAAATGGTAAAATTAACTCTCAAGGAAGAAATAGCTACAGTAAAGATGAAAGAAAAGCTCTAAAAGGACATGTGCAAGAAGCAATGGAAACTATTGCTCAGTTAACACCAATTACTTGAAGATCTAGGAGGAAAATGAGGAGTAATTCTCCTAACTCTTACCAATGACAATAGTAGCTTAGAATATAAGGGGGATAAATAATCCTGGCAAGAAACTTGTCGTAAACGATCACCTAAATTAAATAAATCCTAGCATCTATAGCCATTTTGGAGACAAAAATCAAAGAGAGTAAAATAAGCAAACTAAATGTAACATCCCGGCCCCCGCCTTGGGGATTAATGTGTTTGTTACTATGGAACCGAGCAATGGACTGAATTGGTGTTGGCCGATGGGTAGAACCGATCGACTAAACTGTGACTGACTGAATGGTGAGGCCGAGCGAGGCCGAGCAATCGTAGGTTTGCATGAGCTGCCGTAGTGTGCTAGGAAAAAGATTAAGGGAAAAAGATTAAGGGAAATGAGTGTGAAGTGAGGAGACTGAAATGAAAGGAATAATGATATGGGTGGGCTGTTGGTG